>NLAK01000111.1:0-45731 GCA_002370295.1 Metschnikowia bowlesiae | reverse complement strand
GATCCCAAAGTCATGAAGGCCGTAATAATTTTGGCATCGACCTTAATAAAGGCCCACAACGTGCTTCTTTCCGAAGATTACGACTCTGCTATCGCAGCAGAGGCCGCTCAGCACGAACCGCCATTGCAGGATATTTTTGAAGAATGGAAGTTGGACGACTCACTAGAGTTGAAAGCTCGGCATGGCCCTTCTGAGTATACCCAAAATCGCTTGCTGGAACGAATGTGAGTTCCATCTCGTGCACACAAGAATTATCAAATAATTAAAAATAAAATTACTTTCGCTTTAATACCTATTATTATATGCTACCACTTTGACTCCGGTACAAAGTTGTCTTAAAATTGCTTATTTATGGTATTAAGCTACCGTGGCCTGGACCTCGCGTTTGCAGAAGGGCTTGCTCCAGGACTTACAAGACAAAAAAAGAAAAGAAAACAAGAAAAGAAAACAAGACGAAAAAACCAGAAAAAAAACAAGACAAAAAGGACAGCTCTAATGACTGTTAGACTCCCGATGGTCGTGGCGATGCCGGCCAGACGCGGAATAATTACATGACTAAATGAGTCAATAAATAACTGATAAAATCTAGCGAGAAGCAAAATTAAACGGCGTATAATGATAAGAAAGCAATCTTCAAAGTGAAGAATCACATGCCTCAAAGCGAATCCGGAAAGTGCTTGGGAATAATGTAGAGCGTCATGGACGGTCACGTGATGCACCGTCAATCAACGCTACCAAAACTAAAGCGATGGCTATAGGACTTCCACCCAAAGCTTTAATTTGAGCTATTTAACAGTCCTCAGTTAGTCTCCAATAAATCATTTTCAATAAGGCATTTACTGAGGTTTGATTGGCCCCGTCGTGTGCCCCAACATCCTGATGCTTTTGTAGGTTGAAACTAGGTTGGTGGTATAGGCTCAGCTACATCAATTATATCAGTATTATCGGACTTGCCTCTATGCCCGGTGTGGACCGCTCTGCTTCTCTTTTCGGGGTCTAGACCGATAAGCCCTTATCTTGCGGCTTCTCCGGTCGACCACTCGGCACGGCGGGCCCGATCAAGGCCCGAGCACGTGGCGCCGTCGTGGCCGACATTCTATAAAAGTCGGATGATCCCCCTTGTTTTCAGATCATCAACAAGTACATCTCTTGAGTACGCCCTACAAACCTGACAATGACCATCTAAGTGCCACGACCAGTTTTGGGTGGTACTGGTGAGCACAGGGTATTATATAAGTTTCATGGCAAGTGATTGCGAATGGATTGGCTCATTCTTGCCCAAAGCAAAAGTCCCGCTCTAAACCAGTAGAAAATCTGATATTATTATACAATATAGTGAAGCTACCTTTACATAGATTTAAACTTTTAAAGGGGTTTACTTGAGTAATATCGTGTACCGCCCCCTGAAGGGGCCATCATCTCTTTAGCTATAATTTGCTTATTTCAAATATGGAAGCAAATCTCTATATTCAATGTGCCGCCCCGAAGGGGACCCGGAGCTTTGCTGAAGACGTGAAGCTAGTTACCAATCGCAAGGGTCAATGAATGCCTGAATTCTGTTTCTCCATAGTGTTTTGACAATTTTCCAGATCCGGTGCCGAGTATCATGACTTGAATATTGAAGGACATATGCATCCCTATCAAACAGATGAAATAGAAATAGGGTTGTTGACTCTGGCGATCCTGCATAGAACTGAGTTGCGTTGGACCAGTGCACCAGAAGAGTCAAGTGGATAGTCTAATTAGTTGTGTTGTACAATACGTTTCTTCTACTCTACAAGTTTCTTTTCATGAATAGGTTCTATTGACAAAAGTCTATTTCCCAATATTTGCCCTCCACCAGCAATCTTGAGGCCGACCGAACATGACGTATCATGCTCATTAAAGAGTCGTATCATGCTCATTAAAGAGTCGTATCATGCTCATTAAAGAGTCGTATCATTAAAGAGTAGCAACAGGCGACCTTCCAACGGTGGCGAATGCTGGACCCATTGGAGGGCCGGTGTCTGATTCATTCTCGTGGCTCTTGAAGGTCTTGGTCTTGAAGCCTTTTCAACTCGGCCAGCATTGCATCCTTGAGGGGAAACCGGGGAGGGGCTCGTTTGAGATGATACTTTTGTTAAAGTAAGATTGCTCTGGAAACATGCAGGCAAAGTAGACTTCCCCATTGCCGAACGAGAGAGTTGGCTCTCGATTCTATTGCTGATGTACTCTGAGCTATAGGTGACCGCACCTTGAGGTCGCGACGAAAGGCCTCCAAGACCAATGGCTTGATCGTTAGCTTGAGTTGGTTGCTGAGTGTGATGGGATAATTCCTCCTTCACAGAGTTTGAACTTGAAGTCACGGAATTCAAATCTTGCTGTTTAACTTTGCCTTGGTAGTTTTCGAAAGGTTATGGGTTTCCTTAACGGGAGGGCAACAAAAAGGGCCGACCGCTTCGATGGCTGATAAAAAGACATGGCCTTCTTCACAAGGACATCGTCGGATGTACTAAAACCCGGTTCCAATTTCACAATTGCTTGTAGAGTGGCTTTCGGCTCTACCGAGTTAGACTCAGGCTTGACCGAATCGGGATTTGGAGCGGTGTTGCCTGCATAAGAATTGATAGCAAGTTGGCCTGCAAAGCTTTTTCTTATGGCTGTGCTTATCGCCTGGAAGGAATCATCATTTTCTACCTCCGAATTGTGATCTTTGTCAGTTTTGCGAGTTTTCGTGCGAGTTTTCGTATGCGATGCTCCACTATCTTTCACCTCCAGGCTTGCTGTATTCATATGATGGGCTTGCTCATTCGCATTAGGGCGTACCATCACAGTAAACGAACTAACCAGGGAGAGAGGCCTCTCAAGATGGCCCCCACAACCAGCCCGCGAGAACGTCTCTGCATGTAAATGAATCCAATGAGGGAGCACACACTTGGCCCTTTGGTAGAGTTGGCTGAAAGACTGGACTTTCAACCTCCACTGAATCACTCCACTGAATTACTCCACTGAATCACTCCACTGGACAGCTCAACCGCCACTGTAAATCTGTCCATGGGTAATGGCGCTCCAAGCGCGCCTTTTGAAGTGATACGGAATAATGCCCTTTACATATTCCTGAACTGCATGGTGGAACCCTCACGCAAACTCCACTTTTGACAAGTTCTTACTGACGAAATTGGAGAAGTATATGTCTCCTTCCCCTCTTTAGGGTGCACTGTCCGATGCTCAACTATAGACTCCACCTTTTTTCTGGCATGAATTCGGGGATTTCTTTCATAAGCACTTCCCTCTCCGGCTGGTCAAACCACTGCTTAGGCTGTAGCCTTGTACATCTGTCCACTCTACTTCGAAGAGAGGTATGGTCTTGAGAGGTGACACGTCTCAATCCTCCAATGCAACCACTCGAAGGTTGTGATTCTGGGTAAAGGTCTCTGCACAACACTGCCGTGATGCCACCGAGAACCCAGTGTGCGCGGATGTGGGCATTTGGTATGAGCGGCGTGCACTAGTTAGATGGACCATGGTGCCTGCAGAAGTGTGCTGATCGGGGGAGTGCTGATCGGGGGAGTGCTGATCGGGGGTGAAGGGGCGAATCTCAGCCAGTGACTTTGCGCTGCCCTTCGAAATATTTTGCATCAACAAGTCCTCTCAAACCCCCAGAGTCAGCCGCTGTGCCACTCTATTGCTTGAAACTCCTTCCACACACTAAATTAAACTCGGGAAAGCAAAGACTAGCTGGAAAAGTGGCATTTTGATAAAGTAAATGATGACTGATAGTCGATACTCCTTTATTTGGGGGTCAGAAGTGGCAGCTTTGGCGAAATATTCATTGCAGGTTTCGCAGGAAGTCGGGGGCTTATATACCCTGGAGAAATTTGCAGCCAAAGGACGCGCCTGTGTTGACGCGGGATGGTTCCTATGCATGCATAATCGGTGCGGGTTACCGTGAGCAATATCCCTACACCACAGTCCCGAGATGGTTGTGCGACCCGCACAGGAGTGCAGTGTTCCCTAATTCCAGTCGGTATGTCGCAACTGCGCGCACAGTCACCAGACTGCATATAGGAAAGGGCGGGGATCTATACGAGAAATCGTAGAGAACTACATGATAAGGGATCCGCGCACCAGTCCAAGACTCAGGAGTCCCGGCCCAATTGTGGATAAGACTGATAAGATCTAGATCATACTCAATAAGGTCAGGCCGGAAAACTACAAACCAAGAGTCAACTAATACCAACTGAAAAAGAGAAAAATGGCTGAAACAGAGTCCACTTCCCGGAGTTACATCGACTCGTTGGATCCAAAAGTCAAGCAAGCTTTCTTGAAAGAGATGCCCACGGATACTTATCCCTACGGGGACGCTCCTGCCGACGACATCATGGATGCCATAGATGATATCGTCGACATTTTCGGGTACTACAAGGCCATCGACACGGTAAGCGACCCAGCCTTGGCAAAACTCCTTAAGGTGTTCTTGAATGAGTTACTGCATTCACCAAGTTTAAAAATGATGGTTGCAGCGTGGGATGAACAGACGTACGAGAAGTATTTCCCAGGAGACAAGTACAGATACCGCTATTTGCGAGGACACAGAAAACTTGCCAGAACGATCGAAGAATTGATTCCGGCAGTGAATGATGTACCCGCAGTGGCTTTCCTGGATCTCGAGAACCTCCCCGGAATTACCTCAGCTATCGTGCAGGGAGTCAAACTAGCAGGAGAAGACATGCGCGAACGTGCTGGAGTCCGAGCATTGATGATTGAAGCGCTTGTTGGTACCTGGAAGGGAACAAACGCGAGCGGAGTGGTGGTCATCGAAAGAGAGTTGAAAAACTACCACTCAGATTTTCCCTCCATGAAAGACACCCTTTCCTCAACCGCCTGCTACCTCAAACTTCTCACATGTTATGAACCAAACGGAGCACGAGTGGTCAAACACTGGGGAAATGAGTTTCTCACCGAGACGATGTCAGACGTCGAACTCATCGCCCTCATTAAAACCAACCTTGTGCCGAGACTCGTCCTGATGAACGTGGCACGTTTGGATACAGCCCCGGCGGTGCCGCCGGCGGTTCATGATGAATACTTGAGAGTCATGAAGAAGTATAACTGCCATGACGACTTCTACCAGGTAACAGAACATCTGACCACCAAAGCCGTGTTCTCCCGCAAAGTTGCCAAGAATGGCCCCAACGCAGACAAGCTAAGCGGGTCACGTCTCGCAGGACGGAAGGTCGGATATTAGGTCTTGGGGATGGTCACTTAGCGTCTCAAGAAACACGGACTTTGCTGGAATTGTTTGCACAAGGGGCACGCCACCAAGTATTGCCCAGACCTATCGGACACAGAGACTAACCTTGCATCCTATATCAAGCCGGACTACCAGGAGGCCACCAAGCGTGGCAGAACCGAATTCCAAGACACAATGGTCAAGCATTGGAACAAATGACAGAAGCCGTCGCTTGCACTGCAAGGGAACCATCTTGCATATAAGACGGATTTGGAATCCATTGATTCTGTAAGAGCGACCCCGAAGATAACAGCCGTGGAGAGCCATCACACACCATCAACAAGGCAAGACAAAGGACGACCTTGCTGACATCGCCAACCTGAAAGCATTTATTATAATGGTGGCGACATTCCCGTGACGGACAACAAGCACCCCAATTTCGGGCTTCACCAAACATGCGGACAGAAATGGTTGACGGTGGCGGCAATCGTCACTCCTGTCGTGGTGAAGGGAGCATCACCGTAGGGGGAATTTCACGCAGGTGTCTCTGGGCACCATCACTCACGGTCAGTGTCACTAGCACCAAAGATATCAATGATCAGCGTGAATCTGTATTGTTTCTTGAAGAAGGAAGCGTATACACAAAGGCGCTCTCAATTGGGTTCACATAGGCTCCCAGGACGAGCATGCTTACACATGACGCCACCGCGATATCCCTGAAACTCGCACTTTGCAGCCACTAGGATATAAAAGCGAGCATTCCCCTCCTTTTCCACTCATTTTGTGCTTTCATCTTCTTCTTTCATCTTCTTCCTTAGTCCCACTTATCTCTTTGCCATCTCCATTTGTCTTTCATTATTCTATTTTGTGTCTGCTGAAGCAAGATTCAACGGACTGCCATCAACCTTGATAAGTCATGGGAGCTCACTTGAGATTCCTCAACATTCCAAAAGCTCCTTCTTCATTGTTTGATTGTGTGGGTTCCGTAACGGCAACAAGTCGTCTCCTGGATCTACAAGAGTGCTCGTGGTTGTTAGGCGATTTCAAATGTGCAGGGCTTGAACTACCACAAACTTCTTTTGCTGGTGGAGCTCATCAACACTTTTATCAAGCCTCAAGTGGTGCCGTCTCTTGGACCGTTTCTTACCAACAAGGTAGCTCAACTCGGGCCGTGGATATATGGGGCATTTTTGCAAACCACGGACGAACAGGTCCTATAATTTCTAATGATCCATATCTTATGAAAAGTATTCTTTATGATAAAGGAATGAATATTAGACAAAGAGAATATGAACGTCTTACTGACAAGCCGCTGTGGGTATTGCGCCAGTCATGTGAGCGTTTTTCCAGCCATGTGCCGTTTCAGATGGGGTCGAAAATATCAACCCATGAACAGAGGCGTCTCGCACTCTGCCACGTTTCCCGGCCGGGTACCCTTTCGAGTTACATGCATATGGTTCATGTTCGTGCCGGCCGTACCGTTGTACCTAAAATTGAGGTTTTCATCCCGTTATCTTTTGAGCCAGGGAGTTCCAATCTTACCAGGGTGAACAACCCAGGACGTAAGGTTCACATTGGAAAGCCCCAGTGCTCGTGTCTTTGTCTAAAATAGGCTAGAGGATACAAGTTGCAACTTCTCAGTACAACTTCAGCCCTCCGCGGGGCCCATCGGAGACATCTCCCTATTCGGATCTCTTCTCAGGGTATGGCGCCAAAGGTTGTGGTGCGGTCTTGGCCAGCTTTTCTGTGAAGCTCCAGGCGATCGGCCTTGTTTCACCGAGCATCAATGAACAGCTCATCCCTGAGCATCTGAGGTACCAAAGCACACACCTAGCTACATTTTTTCAATTCTTTGAGCTAGTATCATATATTGGATACTCACGTTGTGGTTTATCAGTGGCTGATTTTTTAAATCAATAACACTTCTTTTCAAGCCGGGGATGACTCCATAAGGGAGGCGGCTGCAGCCCAGCTTAGAATGATGGTCAAAACACCAACGGTGGTGCGACCACGGCAATTCTCACCGATAGCAGGCCCCGTACCACCACTGAAACTTTGGACAATCATGCACTCGAGGTCATGAGTTTTGGTGCAGATGACTAAATGCCCGCAAGATCCCGGGTCAGAGTTCAGAGGGCGCAAAAAGTGTACACCAGGATGATAAGGCGCGTACTCTTCCGAAAAGTGTGACACCGTTTACCGGGAGAATCCCGAAAGACACATGCTGATTGGTCTTGAAAGGAAGCTGACGGATTCCTGTATAGGAAAAAACCAGATTGAGCAGAATAGTGGGCATGAATGGAAATGGCTGCAAATGAATGGAATTGAACGGGGAATGAAGTTGAACGGAAGGACATGAACGGGAATGAAATGTCTTGACATGCCAAAGCTGGAGCGCCAGAATCCAGACCTGTACCGAGACTCTTCAATGGTCGGCATAGCGGGGCAATGAGCACCTATCAAGAATTTTGATCTCCAACATTCACCGAGACTTATTTTGTTCAGACAATTGTAAGAGCGGTGGCAGAGTATTATCGCTAAGTGGCATGGATAGTCCAGATACCATTCCTTCTAGCGCAGAAAATCACGGTCCATCACTTCAATCGATGAAATCAAATCAATGAAATCAAATCACTGGAAAAAACCACTGGACAATGTTATAGAAGGGTCACCAGCAGATCCTCCTAGCACGGAATCTACCCCTAAAGTGTATCAGGGCATATATTGAAGCTAAAGAGAGGAGCAGTATACACTTGGGGATCCTCTCTTATACACTGGGATGCAGGGATGTACGAACATGAAACAGATGCCGCCGAATCCATGTCATGCACGCCGCCTGCACTCTACACCTTATCTGCAGGCACCGCCTTCCCGGACGCACGATAGAGCATCGGTTTCAAACCTCTAGGCACGCAGCCTGACGCCTACTCCGTGCCCACCTTGGCAGCCCAGATGCCCTCGGCCTCCACAATGGTGTTGTTGTTGGCGCGCATCTTGTTCATGGTCTCGATGTACTCGTCATACTCGTCCGAGTCAAACACAATGCCTCCGCCCGCCTGCAAGTAGGCCGTGCCGTCCTTGTACACCATGGTGCGCAAGGCAATGCACGTGTCCATGGTCTTGCCGTCATAGCCCCAGTACCCCACGGCGCCGGCGTACACGCCGCGCTTGTCGAGCTCCAAGCCGCCAATCAACTCCATGGCCTTGACCTTGGGAGCGCCGCTCACGGTGCCCGCGGGGAAAATGGAGCGGAAAGCGTCGAAGCGCGTCTTGCCCGGCCGCAACGTGCCGCTGACCTCCGACACCAAGTGCATCACGTGCAGGAACCGCTGGATCGTCAACAACCGGTCCACCGAGTTGGTCTCGGGCACACACACGCGGTTGACGTCGTTGCGCGCCAAGTCCACCAACATGATGTGCTCCGCGCGGTCCTTCAAGCTGTTGCGGAGCACCTGTGCGTTGGCCTCGTCCTCCTGGCTGGTCTTGCCCCGCGGCACGGTTCCGGCAATGGGGTGCGTGACGATCTTGTCGTTTGCGTCAGCCTTGACCAAGAGCTCGGGCGACGCGCCGATGATCTGGAACTCCTTCAAGTCAATGTAGAAGAGGTAGGGCGAGGGGTTGACGGTGCGCAAGTGCCGGTAGATGTTGAATGGGTGCAAGGAGGTGGGCCGCGCCACGCGCTGCGACGGCACCGCCTGGATGATGTCGCCGGCCTTGATGTGGGCCTTGAGCGTGCGCACGTGCTGCTCGTAGCCGGGCTGGCCGATGTTGGAGGTGAAGGTCTGGCCGGTCTTGATGGGCTTCTGCACGGGGTTGATGGAGTCCCACGCGCGCGGCGCCCGCAACACCTGCACCACGCGGTCGATGTCGCGCGCGGCCGCGCGGTACGCCTGCCGCACGTCCGTGGCCGCGGTCACGTGTACGTTGTGGATGATCTGGAACCGCTGGTACACGTGGTCGTACACCACCAAGAGGTCGCACATCATCAACACCGCCTCCGGCACCTGCATGGAGTCGCGGAGCGCGCGCCGCGTCCGGGGCTCAAAGTACTTGATGCAGTCGTACGAGATGTAGCCGATGGCCCCGCCCGACATCTTGGGGAGCCCCGGCGTCTGCGCCTGGCGGTACTTGGCCATCTCCGCTTCCAACACCGCGATGGGGTCCACGTTGCAGTGCGCGGGGCCGAACACCGCCGCGTCGTCGCCCGTGCGGATCACGTGCCGCGGCCGGCTCCCGATGATCGAGTACCGGTCCACGGTGTCGCCGTTGGTGGCGCTCTCAAAGAGGAAACTCTCGCTGCGCTCGGGGTTGTTCAAGTCCGCGAGCTTCAAGTACGCCAGGTGCACCGTGAGGTCCTCCGCGTCCATGTACCTATAGATGGGGTACATGTTGGGCACCGGCTCGCTGCTGGCGTTCTGGGCCATGAGCTGGATCAAGCCGTCGATGGACGGCTGCGTTTCTGCCTGCAGTTAGTATCGTTGTCGTGCGGCCATGCTGAGATGTCGGGGCCGCTTGTTGTTTCCCATAGGGGTCTTGGCCGGGGCTAAACCGGCTGCTTGTTTTGGCAGGGTCTTTTCTGGGCTGCTTGTTTTGGCAGGGTCTTTCTGGGCTGCTTGTTTTGGCAGGGTCTTTCTGGGCTGCTTGTTTTGGCAGGGTCTTTCTGGGCCGCTTGTTGTTTCTGATAGGGATCTTGGCCGGATCTTTTCTGGGCCGCTTCTGCACAGCGTCGGAGAGTGGCGTCCCGGTTCTGGTGGGGCGGCCATCGGAAAATGTCCCGGTCAATTCTGGTACTTCGAATAGCTGTCTGGATCGATACGCTAGATGGTGGAAGTATCAAGGGCCGGGTCATCGAATGACCGGACTGTCCAAATGGTCTTGTTCAAGTTGTGAAGATCTGGGTATCTGGTTGGGTGAGCTGGCGGTTCTATGGATTCTGTCCGGTGAGTCTGACCCAACCCCTGACCCGACCCTGGCTCGACCTTTGGCCCACTGACCCGACCCTGACTCGACCTCTGGCCCACTGACCCTGACCCACAAACGGTCCCAACATCTCAGGCGCCTTTGCATCGCTACATACAAACATGTTGGTGGAGAGAGGGAGGATTTTCGAGTCACTTTATGCGCGTGCAGGAAAAGACTCATCGCGAAACACCCGTGCACCGCGAACTGGCGCTCCCGCCACCGGTCACATTCCTCGAAACAATGAAACACGCCATAGTGGCTCGGTGGTCGGCGCCTTCAGAACTTGCCGGCCCTGCACATTGCTGGGCTCCCACGTGCACTCAGATTATACAAAAGGGGATATTAGTCCCGTGAAAAGCCGCAAATCAGTACATCCCTGCTTGTATGCCCGGGGCGGCGCCAAGCTCGGGTGGCATCACATCCGCCTGCATGACGCAGCCCTATGCGTGCCCCATTGACCCTAGACTATGGTCCCTTTCTAGACTGTTTGTCCCAGGCACACCTGACTATCTGACCTTGCGTGCCTGCACATAGTCGCTGCTGCATGGTCTGTCCTGCACAATCCCACGGTGATGGGCGGCAATAATTACCTTCTCCAATTGCAACCTCACTACACCTCCGCGGGTAAGCCCAATTCGGCCCCCCATGGTGCTGGCGCTTCGAAGGGAGACGCCAGGTGAGCCATCTCCAATGCCCACCACAAGATGACGGCCAATGTCCACCCGATATGACGGCCAATGTCCACCCGATATGACGGTCAAAATCCACCGCTATAACATCCAATGTCCACCGCTATGACGGCTGATGTCCACCGCTATGACGGCTGATGTCCACCGCTATGTCTGCCAATGTCCACCGCTATGTCTGCCAATGTCCACCGCTATGTCGGTCAATGCCCACGGATCAACGGAGCCAATGCCACTATACAAGAATAAGCCGGCCCTGGATGGCGTCAACGTGGTACACCGATGCCCACTTGACCAGGCCAAGCGTCGTCCGTGGCTCGGGTTCAAGGTACATGAGCGCTTCAATCCCCAAGTCCTCACAAAACACAAACACCGCCGACGACGGCCAGGGGTCGCCTTCAGCGTTAAAGGAGTCGGCACCAGTGAAGTGGTGGGAACCAGGGAGAAGGTCCGCGGGGGAGCGGTCCGCGCCCTCCATGTCAATGTCTCGTGACACCCGAGTCACGACGCACTTCATGTGGGTGTGCCTGTCCGGGTGCATCTCGACAGCCTTTAGAGTCCAGTACCGCTTCTGTTTGGTGTTCAAGTACTGCCAAGCCTGTGCGGCGGTGTGGAGCTCTTCTGCGTGCTGGGTCAAAAGGGCAGGGTCAGAAGGTCCGTGCAAGTTATAGCCGTGCGCCTTCAATGGAGCAAAGTCCCGAGACTTTGGGTATAACGCCGTGCAGGACAAGCTGCTGAAGTGCACCGCCTGCAAGATCTGGAGCTGGTTGATGTATGCCTCCACCGACCCGGGCACGATCTTCACGTACCCGTCCACCCCCAAGGTCACGTGCGCGGCCAGGCGGCCGCCGTCCGCTCCATTGTCTGCATCCCCGCCATCTCGGCCGTTTGCGCCCCATACACCCACCTCCTCGGGGCCGACAAAGTTACTGGCATGGAAGAACGCCAGCGTGGACACGGCCCCCGACACGTCGCGCGCGTAAGCCGCCTGGAAATACGAGTTGGCCGTAAAGTCCGGGAGAAGCGGGTTTTCATGGCGGATAAGCACCTCGTCATAGTCGGGCCGCGGGTCCGGGAACACAAGCCACCGCCTCCGCGACATCACCGGCACCCCGTTGCGCTCGGCAAACGCCGCCGCCATGCGCCCAGCAAAGATCTCCAACTCCCGGCGGAGGAAGCCGCTCTTTTCCGGCTCCGTTTCAATTGTCACGTCCGTATGCACGAGCTGGCCGGCCACCGTGAGCTTTTTGTCCGGGCGCTTGTGCATACCGGCCGCCGCCACGTTGAGCGCCGAGCGCCGGTTGCGAAACTCATAGTGCCGCCTCATCATGTTGAAGACGAAATTGAGCTCGTAATGCGCCTCGTCCGAAATGGCAGCGGGGGCGTCCGTTGGCTTGCGGCCGAAAAGGCGGAGCCGCTTGAACACGCTTTGCTCGAGCTTTCCGGTGAGCGCAGCCTCAAGCACCGCACCGTTGAAATCGACCATCCTGTCCCGCGCAACGCGGCCAAACGTCACATTTACCAATTGCAGAAACGCCGGGGCCGAGTCCGCAAACGAGGCGCTGTACTCGAATGTGATCGTCATGCATGTCTGGGTGGGCGCTTCGCCGTTACTGCTGAGCACATCGGCCGCCTTGATGAACCGAGCCGCTGATGGTTGAGCGTCGGGATGGAAGTGCATATAACCGCGCGCCTCCGCCGGAAACGCGCGGTCGCCGTGCTCGCCGGGGTTCTGCGCCCATGCCTTGAAAGTTTCGGATGCCGGCGCAATCACCGCCGCTGGGTCTGGCACATGGATGTGGAGGAGGTGCCGCCTCGAGTTGAGCTGCTCCAACGAGAAAGCAAGCGTTCCGTGCAGGCCCGGCACAAGGTACACCTTCTGGGGCCCCGCCACCCTTCCGCCCGCGGGCCTTAGGTGCAGGAACCGGTCGCGGAAGGTCCTGGCCTCGGCTTTGGCCACCTGGTGGGTGTGGCCCGGGACCAAATCCCGAGGAGTGCATGCCACCACAGTTTTCGGCAGAACGGCCCCAAGCACCTGGCTCAGGAGCATCGGGTCGGTGAGCGGGTTGCACGGGTTGTCGTATAGCCCTAAACCCACAAGTGCGGTGTGGAGCGCTCGCGGGCAGGCGAGCGGCCCAAACGCGGGCACTTTGCTGAGAAGCCGGGTGAGTTCTGCATGCGGGTACGCGACGGCGTACTTGGCGGCCTCCACCACCGTCCGGAGCCGCGGGTGGCCCACGGTGAGGTCCAGAGTGACTTGGTCGTATGCGGCGGAGGGGCTCCATTCGGCGGCCGCCTCAAGCCGCGCGGCTAGCGTCGCGCCAACGTGCAGGAGCTCCTGCTCGGAGAAGGCCATGAACTCCCCGACCACCTGCGAGAGCGCAAGCGGCGTGGCCAAGAAGCACGGCGGCGGCGGTAGCCCGTTGGACGAGTGGTGGCAAGACACGTTGGACCATCGGTCGGCGTCGTAGCAGTGCGGCACGATCCAGTCTGCAGGATTGGAGCACATGTTTAGATACAAGGCCAAAAGCAAGGCGTTCTGGTGCACGGAGGCGGGGCCGGACCAACCAGGCCACGTCCGCGCCACGTCCGCCGCCAATCGGTGCAACGACACGCCTCGGGGCCCGGGGCCCGCCACCGCCAGGTACACCTGCCGCATGTCCACGCGGCGGCGGAGCTCGGCCACCATGGCGGAAAACTGGTGCAAGTATTGCACGAGCCGGCGGCGCGGGGGATACTCCTCGTCGAAGCGGTGCCGTAGAAGCTCGGCCGCGGCAACCGCCTCTTCATGGAGCACCTGCAGGCAGACAAAGGTGTAGTCCTGCACACACGCGCGGACGAGCTCGTTCTGCATCGTCAATACTACCAGCCGGTTGTGGAACTGGTTGAAAAGGCACACGGGGGGCGCCACCACGAGCCCGAACCGGACCTCGGCGCCCACGCGGAACTCCACCATGTCTCCCACGCGCGGCGGCGCCGTTCGGACCCGCGCAGCCATGGCGGCCCACGGCTCGTATGCAGGCGTGGCCGCCATCATTTCGCCAAGCACCGACTGGTCGGTGATCTCGGTGTCGGGGTAGTATGCATTGGGGTTGGTGAAGCCCGTGTAGGGTGGCCCCGGGGCACGGCCGCGGACTGCATAGTGCCGCCGCCCTGGACCCGCCCGTTCGTGATGTGAGCCGTGGACGCTGGATACGGCCGCGGCCATGACCGGAGGTGCCGGTGAATGGAGTGAATGGCTGAGGTTCCTCGATGCTTGCAGCCGCCCGGGTACTGGCATGGAGAAGAATGGCCGGCCGCTGGGCGGGCAATGTGGGCCATTCCGCGGGCCACTCGGGTGATTCCGCGGGCCGGGCCGTAGCGGACAAAAATTCAATGGAGAAAGTCGCCCCACTGGGCCTCGTAGCCGACACATGGCGGTGTGCGGGCGTGTATGGGTGGTGTTGGGAAGAGCGGCGTATGTGGAGAGGAGAGGTGATGGCGATGTGCCCACGTGACGCGGGTGGTATGCGCACGCCTGAGCTCTAGCTACAGCGGGCAACTCCACGGTGCCTTGATTAGTAGCGTACCTTGCTGGATCAAGCAGGGCAAGGCAATATACAGAACGAGGCCAAGTAGGTCCACACAGCGATTACCAAGTAGGTCATTTCGCGGCAGGACTTGAAAAGCCAAGCCATGAGCGCATCAACCAAGTGGTCGACCATTAAGTGTCCCTGATGCGCAGCACCGCTCTCGATGCACTCCAAGGTCCGTCCCTCCGGCCGTGGTAGCCCCTTGACGATGCGGGCCATCGCCGATTCTCTGTGCTTCCCTGGAATTTCTTTCATTCGTTCCTCTTGCCTCCTTTTCCTCCTCTCTAAAACCCTTCCGTATGAGCCCCGAGCACATCCGAGCCAGTCCGGAAACCGTTTTAATCATATGCATATTTAGACATTATTTGTTAGGTTCTTTAGTACTTGTTTTAACGTCTAGTCCTTAAGAGAAGGTGTATTCGTTGATGATCCCTAAAACAAGTGGGATCATCGGCTCTTGTATAGAAAACTGTCCAGCCCGATCGCGCTGGCTTCGGTCTGGTTTAAGGAGCAAACCAGCCGCCTTAGCTGGCTGGCAATCCTTATACGGGAGAGTGACCCGCCAGCCGGGTGGCTGGTGCAGATTGGGAGGTCTCGATGAGGTTGGTGTGGCCCAGAAGGGGTATCTGCGGCGAGCCTGCGCCGAGGAAGCCACGACGTTATAGCGAAGGTAGGCGGTCGGCGTTGGCCACGCCTCTACCGACGTGGGTCGACGAAGGTTTCCCCTTGCAGCCATACGTCGCAGGTCAATAGTGTATCCATGGGTAGTGCGCTACCCATATTGGGTCTAATAAAAATTCTAATCAATATAAATTACTCATTATTTTGATTCATCTTGAATCTTGTTCAATCCTAAATTTGAATTGTTTTTTAGTATCTAAATTTGTATTGTTAATAGTATCTAAATTTGTATTGTTAATAGTATCTAAATTTGTATTGTTAATAGTATCTAAATTTGTATTGTTTAAAAGTGTCTTAATTTTAAAGTATACATTTATTTTTGGTAAGTTATTTTAACCATATTTGTGTCCGGTTCCGAGTAGGGCGTGAGGGCTTCAGAGAGATGTTTTTGTTGATGATCCGTAAAAGGGAACCACCCGTTATATACTAACGTCGCGCACGAATGCGCCACCGTATTCGGGCGATGGTGCCTTGACGGGCTAGTTGTGCCGAGTGGTGGACCGGATAAGCCTCCTCGAGATAGGGGCTCATCGGTCTAGAACTCGGAGGAAGGGAAGCAGGGCATTTCGGACCGAGCCTGGAGGCAAGGTCCGGCGTCATACCGCGTCTAGCCGTACATCACAGCCAATTGAGCGCCTATGGGTAGCACACTACCCGTAGGGAGTCTAACAGCTAATGTGTAATTTCATCTGTTTAAGACAGTTTTAACATAACTCCACTTTAACTGGGGCCGTACGGTTACAGGGGAAACCGTCGATACTCCATCTGGAGAGAGGCGGGTCCAATCCCGACCGACCATCTCCGAGACAGACGAGATGGCACCAGCTGCACCTTATCAGATGCAGGGCCGTGTTCCAACCCCCACTCCTACCAAATTCCTACCAAACTCCTACCAGAGATGGCTCCATCGGCCCCCACTCCTAAAGATGGAGCCATCGGCCCCCAACCGGCTGGAATGGGTGCAATCAGGCCCGCCTCATGCGGCCCATACATTCTTTAAATCAAAGAATTTAAATTGGAGAAGTTAAATTTGAGAAGCACTTTCACGTTCTTCACGTGGACATCACTCAGTGAGTCTGGTGCATGTGAATCTTCATTTTAAAACTGGTTCAGCGATAACCTGTTTTCTCAAAACATATATTAAAATATACACAAAATTAACAGGAGGCCAAAAAATTGTAAGAGATGTAAATGAAAGCATACATTTCGAAACCACTAACAAGGTCAATACCAACACAGAAGAGGACTTAACAACAATTCCGAATATAGAAACTAATCTATATTCAAAGGAAAACTCTATCAAATGCGGGAACCTTGGAAATAAATAATCATTATTACTATTTTCTAAATAAAATAATATTTTAGTTCCTTTACGCTTTTTAGCTTTAGCATCTCCTAATAATGATCCATATATTATTTCTAATATAGTTGAATCATAATTTGGTTCTTTTATATTTTCTTTATTAATTTTATTTTTACTATTTAAAACCATTTTATTTAAATTTAATAAAAGCTTATTATTTATTTTTAAGTTTTTAGACATATTTATTAACAATATAAAGAATATGAAATTAAGTAAAAAATATCAAAGGCAAAAAAAATTACCTCAATGACTCATCTGCCCATAAATAAAAATAGAATGTGTTCCAATTAATGAATTCATAGAATGATTATCTGAAGCTGAATAAAAAATAAAGATAAATATATAACCAAATCTTAGATATATATTTTTATATATTATATATAAAATTATTTAACTTATTATTTAATAACTTTATTTTACCACTTTAAATATTAATATATAATATAAATAATGTTTGTCAGGTTCTATAGATGTAAGACTAAGAGAGGAAGTATATTGTTGATGATGCGTGAAACAAAGGGGGCACATCCGAGTTATATAGAAGCCGGCAGCGACTGCGCCACGTATTCGGGCCGTTATCGGGAGATAAGGACTTTATCGGGCGCGTCGTGCCGAGTGGCTGACTGATAAGGCTTACTGAGATAAGGGCTTATCAGTCTAGATCTCGGGAGAAGGGGACCCTAGGGGTCTGGACCGAGCATGGAGGCGAGGTCTGACGTCATACCACGTCTAGCCGTGCATCGCAGTTTAATTGGGTGTCTATGGGTAGTACACTACCCATGGGGAGTCTAACAATATCAATCTTTATAATATAAATAAGGGCCCGCCTTCGGCGGCCCTATATATACCCCGGCTTCTAGGGGAAATATTTAGATGATATTTATTAACAGGTTATTAATCCACCTATTGTAAATAAGAATAAGAAACCTAATGCAAATAACATAGGTACTGCTAATCTTACTTCTCCTCCATAAATTGTTGCTCTTATTAACCTTAATCATTTCAGATTCTGTTATAAATAATATAACCAGCTAGTTAAATAAATCAATAATAAATCTATAAAATATAAAATTATTATTGTTAAAGTTTTATATTGATATTATACTTATTGAGAAAAATGCCCCCGCTTCGGTGGGCGGGCATTTAATATTTTCTAAATATAAATTAATAGCGTTTAATATATATATATCTTTAATATTATTAATAATAATTTTATTATTACCTTTTATATAATTTACATATTTGTTTATCTCCCTTAGCTTTAGCTATTTGAATAATGAATAATGGATATAAAGCTAATAAAGGTTTAAATATAACTATTTATCATTTTTCTATTAAAGAATTAGAATATCTTATTTATTTATTGAAATTTAAATTTAATTTAGATAGTTATTATCAAAAGTATGGTTATAATAAATTTGGTAATCCTCTTTATTTTATCCATATTAATGCTATCTATCATATAGAATACCATCAACAATAATAAATAAACCTGGTGAAACAAAACCATGAGCTAAAGATAAAATTAAACCACCTGAAATACCAGTTAAAGTATTAGATAAAATACCTAATATTGTATTTATTTGTAGCTTAGTTATCTAACTAATTTCCTAAGTAGCTTGAGCATATATCATGAATTAAATTCAAATAAATATCTAAAGGATAATATTTACGGGCTAGTTATTCATTTATGGCACAGGTAATGACTCGTGGTATAGTAATATCGAAATAGATGCACGAAAGGAAATAGATAATCCGCAACCATGTTTCGAACGTGCTGGAGCTTCTTTCTTGACAACCATGCGTTCCTTCATCCTATTTCAAGCCCAAGAGATGGAAACTGGGGGCGGGGTTTGTCTACTGATTGTAGGCTCGGCAAGTGCGAAGGGTTGGAATGCAACGTGGTCTTGACAAGACAGTGGCGACGAATGTGGGTACAAGGCAGAAGCGTCTAAGCGGCATGAAGAAGCGGGTCCAATTCAACCGTGAAAAGGAGCGTGTCCAATTCAACCGTCTACCTTCGAGACAACGTTGGGGTTTCGGGATGCAGACCCGTCAGATCCCTTTCTTGTCCAAACCAAGCTAGACTTATTAGCTAAAGCTACACATGGATTACATTTAGATTCCAAATATAATAAATACTATCATATCAAGTTTTATCTATAAGTTTGATCCCCCTTGTTTTAGGAATCTTCACGAATACACCTTCCCTAAGTACTTGACGTTAACAACTACAAAAGAACAGAACATAGATCTTTATTATATCTATTAAAAAATTCCCGTAATAAGCACACGTGTTCATAAGCTCGATCGTATATCTAATCATGTAAACACGAGAATTATACGAATAAGTCCTCTTTTTGCTCGCTATTTGCCGAAATTTGTTGCTTATATGGACCCAAATATCGGTTCTAGATGGACCCAAATCTGTTGCTTATATGGACCAATTATCCGTTCTATATGGGCCCAAATATCTGTCCATAAATAATACATTTAATAAATTCACCTGTCAATTTACCGTTGACTCACCAGTTAATTAGTACATGAAGATTAGTGAACTTATGATGTCAAGCATCGGCCCGTAAATAAAATGCACTTCAGGATAATTTAACCGTTGATTGAATAACATCAAAATGGCTGTTATTTAATAACATCAATCTACCTAAATTATAGTTTTAACCTACCTATTTTTATAGCTTCATATAGCTCAACCTACCTATTTTAGCTTCAACCTTTTAACCCCTATGATCGAATTACATGCATTTATAAATTTATTACATAAATTTAAGCCTTTCATAACATACACGGGTAGACCGGGGATCCCAACACCATGGCCTCCGAGCCATCCGTCTCAACTGCGCCCATCTTCTCATCTCTCAAAACCCTTCGGTCCCACCTCCCTTCTCAGGCGCGCCGCTGAATAATCACCGAGTTCTTGAGCTTCTCGCTCGCAACCGTGGCACTCGAATCGTCGGTAATGGGCTTCACCGGAAACGAGTGCGAAAGCGTGAATGCTTGGGCATCGTTGAGCTCGTGCAGACGCACGAACGCGTACACCTGCGCCATGGAGTCGCCCGCGTTGAACAACGCACACACTCGTTTGCCGTTGGCAAAGCGGATCTGCACCGGCGAGTCGCCCAGGCCCTGCGGCTCCTTGGCGGAAGATCCGCCGCGGGCCTCGTTGTCTTCGTTGGCGCTGGCCGCGGCCACCCCGGGCGATGGCGCCGCCGCGCTGGCCTCGCCGGGCACCGGCAGCCCGAGCCGCTGGCCCGTGCCATGGAAGCCGCTAAGCGAGCGCTTGGGCGGTGTGTAGTCCTCGTCCACCTTGCGCACCACGGAAACGTCCACGTCCTGGCCAAACTCCACATCCAACAACGAGACGGGCACGCGGCCCTGCTTCAATTCCTGGAGCACCTGCACGTTCTCGGCATCGTCGTAGCGCTTCAACTCGCCGTCGCCCACCGTGAACCCTTGCCGCCAAAACACAATCTCGCGGTGCACTTTGGCCGGCCGCTTCACATTCTCGCGCTGCCGAATGGCCTCCAGCGGCGTGTTGGAGTCGCCCAACCGGAACCCTGCGCCCGAGAATGCCAGCGACTCGGCCACGTCGGGGCCCTGCGCCGAGGGCCGGTCGTCGATTTCGTTCATTTGGTCGCTTGCCCGCTGGAAGATCTTCTCCACTAGCGATTGCTGCGCCGCCCGCGGGTTGCGCCGGTCTTTGTCGGGCTCCTCCACCTCCAAGCCGGATTTCTCGCCCCCGGTGAAGAAATTGGAGTTTGTCTTGTCGTCGTCGTCGTCGGCGTCGAGATCTCGCAACGTCCGAATGCCTGCCGGCGCCGCCCGTCCGCCCGACGGCTTCTTTGTGGCGCTGAGCGGCTCGCCACTGTAAAAGTCCTCGATGGCTTCCGAGAGCTGGCCCTGGTGCTTGTCGAGGTACTGCGTTGCCACCGCACGTGACGCGTGTGTCATTGCCACGAACGATTCGATATCCCGCTGCTTCGCCATGTTGTGGGGTAGAAGGGGGCGTCCGTTCTCATGGTAGATTACGCGCGCAGAGCGCGGTGTACGGGTGTGCGCTGGTGCACGGGTGCGCCCGCCCCAGGGCCACCACCTCCTGATTCTACCCCTACGTGCCAACCTGTATATGTATATGTATTAAACCGATGTTGAAATCCCAAACCCCTAAATATTTAGAAAAGCAGACATGCTAAAAAGTCGTTAAAAAGACGCACTAATGTTGAATAAATGCGAGACACGTGAATTGAATCTCATCTTGATGCGATGGGGTTGTTCCCTCCAGGGCCCAGGCCCTAGTACTTGGCTCTGAACTCCTTGGCGGCGTCCACCATGTTGGTCAACGAAGCCTTGGTCTCCTCCCATCCTCTGGTCTTCAAGCCGCAGTCGGGGTTGACCCAGAACTTGTCTGCTGGGTAAGATTTCAAGATCTCGGTGATCCGCGCAACAAACTCCTCCTTGGATGGGATTCTTGGGGAGTGGATGTCGAACAAACCCAATCCGATGTGGTTGGGGTACTCCGAGAACTCTTTGATGTAGTTTGCGTCATCCTTCTTGGAGAACTCGATGGACACAACGTCAGCGTCCAAAGCCTTGATGTGGTTAGGGTCAAGGTCCGAGTAGCAAAAGTGCGAGTGGATCTGAGTGGAGTTGTCGACTCCCGACGTGGCGACTCTGAAAGATTGAGCGGCCCAGTTCAAGTAGTCGGATCTCTCTTGGCCAGCTCTCAATGGCAATCCTTCTCTGATGGCGGGCTCATCAACCTGGATGACTGTAATGCCAGCAGCCTCCAAGTCCTGCACCTCGTCTCTCAAGGCCAATCCCAATTGCAATGCCTGTACCTTCTGGGATACATCATCTCTTGGGAACGACCATCTGAGACAGGTCACGGGTCCAGTCAACATACCCTTGACTGGCGACTTGGTCAAGGATTGAGCGTACACAGACTCCTTCACGGACATGGCCTTTGGTCTGGACACGTCACCAACAATGATAGGTGGTCTGACGTATCTAGATCCGTAGGATTGCACCCAGCCGTTAGTAGTGAAGACGTAGCCATCCAATTGCTCACCAAAGTATTGGACCATGTCGTTTCTCTCGGGCTCACCATGCACCAAGACGTCCAAGCCAATCTCCTCCTGGAATCTGATCACCGTCTCGATCTCTTGCTCGATGAACTTCTCGTACTCCTCCTTGGTAATAGTACCCTTGGTGAACTTGTTTCTGTTGATTCTGATGTCCTTGGTTTGAGGGAAAGAGCCAATGGTGGTGGTTGGGAAAAGAGGCAAGTTGTACTTCTCCTTTTGCGCAGCCAATCTCTCGGGGAAAGGCAGCTTTCTGGTGGACAAAGACTCGCTGATGGTAGCTAAACGTTCCTGCACCTTTGGGTTGGTGGTGATGGAAGACTCCTTTCTGGCCTTAATAGATTTAGCGTTGGCATCGTAGAGAGCGGACACATCCTCGCCGGAGACATCCTTTGCAATGGTAACAACGGCCTCCAACTTCTGGGTGGCGAATTGGAACCAGTCGGCAATCTCTGGGTTCAATTTGGTTTCGCTGGCCAAATCAACTGGAGTGTGCAACAAGGACGACGAAGTGGCAACCACCACTCTGTCTGCGCCCAAAGCCTTGATGGCCTTGTTGACGAAAGCGGAAGCCTTGGCGTAATCGGTCTTCCAGATGTTTCTGCCATCGACAATACCAACAGACAAGGTTTGGGAGGCGGAGAGCACCGACAACACGTCTTCGAGCTGGGCTGGGACCTTGGCAAAGTCGAAGTGGAGGCCCTTGACTGGCAAGTCCTTGAGAGCAGCCAAGTTGGGTCTGACATCGCCGAAGTAGGTGGTCAACGTGATTTCGGGCAAGTCGTCGCCGACCAATTGGTCAAAGGTTTTCTTGTACAAGCCTTGAACCGACTCGGGCAAGTCCAACACCAAGATGGGCTCATCGATCTGCACGGTCTTGGCGCCTGCTTTGTAGAGCTCTTGGAGCAACGACTTGTACACGGGCAAGAACTTGTCCAACAAGGAGACGGGGTCCAAGTCCAAGGAGTCCTTGTCGGCCTTACCCAAATACAAGTAAGAGATTGGACCGACCACCACGGGTCTGGTGTCGATGCCCAAAGCCTTGGCCTCCAAGTACTCATTGACTGGCTTCAAGCCGGCAGCGGTGTTCAACTTAAATTCGGTGGAGTGAGAAAAGGTAGGTCTCACGTAGTGGTAGTTGGAGTCAAACCACTTGACCATCTCCAAGGCAGTCACGTCGACGGCCGACTCAGTCTCGGTGGCTTTTCTCTGCAAGCCCCTGCCCATGGCAAACAAGACGTCAATTGGGTCCAAGTCGAACTTGGTGTATCTGTCAGGAATGACGTTGAACAAAAGAGACAAGTCCAAAACCTGGTCGTAGTAGGAGAAATCGTTGGAGGCAATGACATCCACGCCGGCGTCCTTCTGCAACTTCCAGTTGTGGGCCCGGATCTCCTTTCCCTTGGCCAACAAGTCGTCCACAGACACCTTCTTGGCCCAGTAGGCCTCGGTGACTTTCTTTAACTCTCTTTGTCCGCCGATACGGGGAAAACCTAAAACAGATGATTGAACCATTGGGCAAATATGCGTGGTGCTATGCGTGGTGGTAGTCTTGAAAAAAGGGGGGGGTAAGGTGACGGGAAACGGGTTCCTTATATAGTGGAACTGGGGGCTGGAAATTTTGCAGCGCCTCGCGAGATCCGCGGCTTGTGTGCAGGCGCGCACGTCTCGTTCCGGTTTCGTTTGGCGGCCACGAAAAATATGCCGCTGGGGGGATCTTGAGCGCGCTCGCAGATGCCCTATTCAGCACTGCAAAACGCATGGCCGCAGGGCGGATTGGGCCGCGGCTTTTGCTTCAGCACGGCGTGGGGGCGGAAGGTTTGCGGCCGGTTCCGGGCCGGTTCGGCGGAATACCAAGAGGCGCGAGCGTGGGCCTATGCGACGGAACGAATCCGAGTCAGCCAGCACGCGCAAAGGCTCTGTGCAGACGGCGGCTTTGCAGCGTGCACGTGCCATGGCATTTCCTCCGCGTCACGTGCAATCGCGCCGCCACATCCGTGCACCCCCTCTTTAGCCTGCCTGCCTGTCCTAACAACCCTAAGGGTTTCTTCCGCGACCAAGTGCAGTGAGCGGTCGTGTAAGGCCCACTATCCTTGATGCGTGCATTTCGGCTCCACCGGTCAGGTGATGGGGCAATGGAGGGTACAGGTCCAGTGTGTTCTGCATGTAATGGGGAACAATGTGCAGGTTTGCGGTATCCTGCATGGCTACGATATTATGTGCCGGTCACATTGCGGGCTACGACAGCGCATACTTATATCACAACATTAATTGACCAAGCCTGCACGCACACATTGGTCACATAACTAGCATCTATTGATCACACAACTGCACACAGTAGGTGCACGGGTCACGTGCATGGGCACTGGCGTGATTTGCATCACCGTCAATGGTATTCTATCGAGTCGGGATGTCCCGGAGACACGCCATGATTAAAGTTGGAGGCCGGCTAGGACCACGTCAACCGGTGGGCCGGGTCCAGGCCGTTCACTGCTTCAACTTGCTGTCACCGGCCTTCTTGCGGCGCTCCACAATTTCGGCCAAGACTCCTTCCGAGTGCATCAAGCCATATTGGCGGAACTGCTTGATGGCGGCGTTGATCTGTGGCGTGTCCAAGTTTTCAATGAAGTGCTCAAAGCACTCGCCTTGCTTGATGAAGTACTCGTAGCTCAACACCAATTTGTCGTCGGAAATGTCCTTCAAGGAGTTGGCGGTCGACAACGGGGTGTTGAAGCCCTCGCCGTCACCCAAAAACACGCCCAAGTGCTTCAACTTGTCAAACAAGCCGGCCTGGTGCGCGGGGACCATGCCGCCGAGCTGCTTGATCTTGTACTCTCTGTAGGCGTCCTTGTACTCGTCAGCATTGGCCCGCTTGGAGCCGGTCCAGCCCAAATCCACCAATTCCTCCTTGGACACCTCGTTCTTAACGCGCGAGCCAAAGCGCACGAGCCTTCTGGGATTGAAGAGACCCAGGTAAAGCACAAAAAACACGGACAACACCTTGACGAGGTGAAACAAGAAAAAGGCCACCTGAGCGCCCACGTTCACGGGCTCCTGCAAGTCCTTCACAAACACATCGGCGATGTGGTTGAAGTTATACTTGTAGGCCAAGTAGGACAAGACGTACGACATCTGGTTGGTCAAGCAGATGCCCGGGGTGGGCGACACAAAGTCCGGCAAGTCAGTGTAGAGCCACACCACCAAGAACGCCACGAACGCATAGAATCCAAACGCATGGAAGTGCCACACCGGCATCACCAACTGGCCGGGCCAGCAGTGTTTCAGCACGGTTTCGTGCATGGCCACCGCCCGCTGGTACTTTTTCTGGCCGGTCTCATACGAGAACAAGAGCGCGCCGTCTTCCGTCAAATATCCTGGCGCCGTGGACACCACGAAACCCACTGGCCGCGGCGAGTAGAACACGTTGGGCCGCAATGAGATAGGGAGCGTGTCGAAAACGCGGAGGAGGTCCTTGAACTGCGTTTTGGACGTGATCTGCAAGCAGTAGTCCTTTTCCATATCATCGTTGAAGCGCAAGTAGATTTCCACCGCGGATTCTGGCTCCGACTCCTCCACCACTTCCATGGCGGCATCCGTGGCGGTTGCGTGCAGCACATCTCCAGAGCCGTCCTTGGCGTCTTTGGCGCCCTTCTTGCTTATGTGGGAGACGTTAACGTCTTCATTGGCCACCGACATGTTGGTGTTAGAAGCAGACGAAAAATCGCTCTCAAGGCGGGGCGCGCCGCCCATGCTCCAAGTGCAGGTCGGCAGGGTTTTTTCCTCGCGGGTCTGACCATTTCTCTGCTTCGCTATGCCTCACTTGGCTCGGTAGACCTAACCAGGTTTCTCTTGGTCTCTGAGTTTCTGAATCCGTGCCTCGGTACTGTCTGGTTCTTCTTCCTTGGCCTGAAATTCTCAGGCTAATTCAGATGGGCGGTCTTGAAGACAACCATCCTAGCCGGGGCTCCTAGGTTTATTTCTGGAAGCTGCTTCCATTGAGTGATGAAACGAGGGATGCCGAGTATTTTGCTGAAGCGACTGACCATTCATGTCTTCACCTTTTGCCACTTTTGATCAGGTTTTAGCCGAGTTTGCTGTTCCCGTTTGGCGTTGTAGTCTGAGGAGGAGTTTGAGCTTGATAATCAAGGATATTAGAGCTTCTTTTCCAGGAAACAGACTCTCAGAATGCTCATTAGTGCACCATCAGAAGGGGCTATGAGAAGATCGTATGCACCATCTGCCACTGTTAAATCTAGTGCACACAATGCTGATCTGATCCGGCCGCTTTTTATTCGCAATGGGGCTCTCTCACAACTCGGCAGAAGTGGTAGAGTTGTGCAAGTGCAGGAATGGTCAAGACTGAAATAAGGACCTTTCACCGAGTGCTGTGCATATTATCTTCAACGTCCACATGTGGAAAGTCCCATTGCTTTATACCTTCGCCACTCACATGTCCCAGTGTTGAGCCATTTGATCCATCTTTCTCTTGGGACAGTCAAAACGACTCCATGGGCCAGCGGTTTGCTGGCCCGTATTGATAGGGCGGAATTGTTATACACGCAATTTTTTGCACCATTGCCACCAGCCTTCAACTTCAGCATTGTTTAGGTGTTGGTGACTAGTGCCTGATGGTGGCTTCCTTGTGTCTATCGGGGGTGGGGCGTCCAGGCGTAAATTGTAGGCCGCCAAGGAGGCGTGAGTGAGTAGGGAGATCTTAGTAAAATGGACTGGCTGTTGTGGGAGTACCCTGATGTTAACCACATTCTAGTTAGCCAGAGACAATTTCTTCAGACACATTAGTCCATAGAAATGACGAAGGAGGACATGGCTGGGCCAGGACCAGGGCAGGTCGAAAACCCCGTTCTCCAGTCAGAGTAAGAGCCATTATGTTCCTGGTCAACGCCATGACCATGTCTGGCCACGGTCTCGTCAAATCCACTTTCAGGGCAAACAGGCCAAAACCAGTCCCATGTCACGGTGGAATTCAAACCTCCGTTCGTCGCCGTCTGGAAGAATGCCATTACCAGTTTTGTGATCTAAGCATTTGCACCCTCGAACAGATGTTGTTACATGGGACATGATGCAGCGGTAGTGGCACCATTCGTACGGGAGAATCCCATGACTAAATGTTTGTAGGATATTTGCGATATATCCGTCATTTAAGATCAATCAATTTTTTTTATTCCAGCTCAACAGTATGGAGACAGAATTCCGTATTTCCCAGCGATTCATTACTTTTGAGGGCTCACCAAAAAGAGGCACGCTGTAAAATGCAGACTCGAGAGAATAAAATGTCGCGAACAAGCTCATTTATTTTCTCAAACCACCTGTACACGCTCCTTAGATGTCAGCCATTTCTTATCGCCCGTCCATAAGAGAAGCCTTTCTGCCCTCTCGAGCTTCATTAAAGTTCATACAGATTGAACGTAGGTCCACGAAGATCAGTCTTATAGAAAGGATAAAGATAAGCGATGTTCGCGCCGAATTGATCATCAACACCACATGCCCACTATCCGCATAGGCGTTATGGTTTTAATGCGTCGAGATTTTTGACTGCGCCAAATTAATTCACAGCCACATGTATGGAGCTGGCAAATCTTGACATAAGCCAACTTTGATGAACTCTTTATACTTTGCGGCGGACATTGATTCCGTAGTATTTTACCCCACACCAAAGACTTGGGCATCCTATGGCCTATGGAAGAGTGGTGTGGAGGACGGTATAGCTAGTGTCATCTTTTGGTTCAGGTGTACCCCTCCGGCGATTCAGTTTGTTATTTGGATGCCATAATCTTTTGATGCCCACACCACAGCGAAACCCTCAGTATATATACCTCTACGCGACCTTGCATAGCCGCCACAGGCTCTACATGGTTGTACATGAGAGGCCGCCTGACCTGCAAACAGTCATGTTTCATATGTCCTATGCATCTCTGAAACACGGACGGACAGACCCGGTATCAAATGCAATTGGTTGCACCACCACA
This sequence comes from Metschnikowia bowlesiae, assembly GCA_002370295.1. Taxonomy (NCBI): domain Eukaryota; kingdom Fungi; phylum Ascomycota; class Pichiomycetes; order Serinales; family Metschnikowiaceae; genus Metschnikowia; species Metschnikowia bowlesiae. The sequence goes on along the minus strand of NLAK01000111.1, from coordinate 18,169 downwards.
TGGGTCTCGCATGCACTGGGTTGCCGTACTGCACCCAGCTTTGTGGCCCTCACACTTACAGCCAGCCCCGATTATAAGTCATAGTGTTTCGTTCTTTTTCCATAGTAATGCTTTTCCAAAAGGCGAATTCTAATATTTTTGTTCAAAACCCCCCAGAGAATCACAGTGCCTTTAAGGGTGGTTGGCGCACTTAAGGCTCTGCCTTGCCTGGGAAACTTGGGCCATCCGGCCCGCTATGGGGTTCTACTTAGCCACCCTTTCGAAAGTCCCTCGGATAGAACAGAACCAAATATGGTAAAATTGGGAGAATAAGCATAGAGTGGGAATACCTTGGTTTTCACAAGTAAATAACTGAGGCCAAATAACTGAGGCTTAATTAATGAGGATTACTGAATGAGGTTCTATGGAGAGTCTACGACTTAAACCCTGCGATGAAGTTCTTTGAATAATGGGTTTACCATCAAGCTGTTGGTAAAATTCTTGATAGGGAGTCGAGGATGAAGCCGATGCTAAAATTCTTCTTGAAGCGTCGAATATGATGAGCCAAAGATGAAGGACAATGTGTCTACGATGAATCGAGGCTCTTCTATAAAGATAATCACAAGTCAAAGGAATGGCAGAAGCGGAAATCTTCGGTAGCACACGTACTTGTTTTGATTAGAAGAAGTTCGAGCGAACCAAAGAAGTTCCGTCTCCCGTCATGAAAGGAGTATTTCAAGGTGATTCATTTAACTTACAAACCTATGGTTGCTATTTCGACTGGAATGGTCAGGAAAATGCATTTTCACAATTTGGGCTAGGTTATTGCTTCACGGCCTCAAAAGGTCTGGATATCACAAAAAATTTTTCTAAGGAACCGTCCTCACGCTATGAATTTTTAAAGAGACACTTTGGGCCGGAACTCAAAAAGTCTTTTCGCGGACCAAATTGACACTGGCTGAAGCCGAAAAGTGTATGAGAAATCGGGTCACTTTGAGAGTCAGAGCCCTTCGTGTCCTTCATGCGGTTAATATCGCATCCTATTTCCAAAATGTTTACTACGTTTCCACACTCCCCGAAATCTGAAAACGCATGAACCGATCATGCCTGTTACTGCTGCTGCATACGCCTAAGCAGATGCCTCCCGCCCTTTATTACAATTTCGGTGCGAGGTGGCTATGTTCTGCGCTGGTTCCAGAGAGCAAGGGGGAGCAGCATTCCTATATTCATTCCAAGCATGAACAAACTTTTTAAGCCCATGATCGGCAGCCACACCTGCGGTGCCCTTTTTCAAAAGAAGACACTCATTTCGGAGATTGGGATTCCAATATGCCTGATGGCCTCAAGACTCAACAGCTCAACAGGGGACAGTCTAATAGGGCAAAAAAACTCCACGTCCAGGTATTGATGCCGAGCAGAAAAGTTAAAAACTTCGAATCATAGTGGTTTCCTGAAAGTCGTCCTGGTGAAAGCGGTACTTTTTACAAAGTTAGACTGAAGTCCGTGGGCCATACTTGGAAGCTACTAATCCTGGATGCAAGGAGAGAGATATCATGGTACAAAGGAAACTTGAACAAAGAGAAGTTGATAGGGCATTGGTATCGATGTATTAAATGCTTTCCTGTGAATTACAGTGCTATTGCACATTCTTGGAAACGTTTCCACTCACATGTGACAGGCTCTCTTACCAAGCATCAATGAACGAAATCATGCTAGTTCCTTAACATGATGAAAGCTTGCTGACACTGTTTGCACTTCGGCTGTCTCCTTGATTTGACCAGTCTTCGCGGATTTGAAAGCATCATGAATCTTGAGCCTACTAAACAGTCAACAAACGTTTTTGGCTTCATCACACTTTTAGCCCGGTTTCCTTTGTGGCCATAAGGCAAAGCTGATGGCCGTATTCTAACAATTTGATTGGGGAGATGTGCGGCTACAAAGAGGAGAACTTTATTTGCTCAGACTTTGACTAGAATAGTCTCAGATATTTTGGTTTCAGGTAGTCTAGACCTGGCTAGACGACAATGATGTGTTAAACGCGAAATGGAAAACACATTAGACACTGCATCGACCACTTGGCCTGTATATTTGCGTGCACTATTTTTGGCTAAATAGATTGACTGTTTTTTTTGGCGTGACCGAAGTTATTCCGAAGTCCACTGCAGACTTTTGGCCGGCTATTGACGGACAAATTGGACTCACTACATTCCCTGTTTTGAATGCTGGGCAAGAAGTTGGCACTTGACTTTAGTATTCTTGAGTAGGCACCAGAACCCGAGCCACGCTAAAATAGAGTAGGCACGTGTTTCAGACTAACGTAGGCTTTTTTTCGGTTAAAGCAGACATAGAAAGACTAAGGCAGACGAGAAAGACCAAAACAGACTCACCCAGACCAAAACAGACTCACCCAGACCAAAACAGACTAAACCAGACCAAAACAGACTAACCCAGACCAAAACAGACTAACCCAGACCAAAACAGACTAAACCAGACCAAACGCGTTTTCAAAGCACATTGCTCCCACTATCCCCATTTTGTGTTTGTCTGTCAATCTTGACTAGTCCGTGGCTTTGGACAAACAAGGCATTGTTGGGCGCAAAGATCGGTGGTACAAGGAAATTTCACAGAAGTGGCGCTATTGTTGCAATATTTTCAATGCGATGGTCAAAGAACTCAATAGCGCATTGTTTGAGCTGATTTTTATGCGGCTATTGTTGAGGGGTATCGAGTTTGTCCAGCCAGAGAGGATGCGACCACGAGTGTCCGGCCGGCGTTTTGTGCAGGAGCTGCATTGGCGAGCCGCGTGAGAGAGGAGATTCCTGCGCCAAAAGCCACGCCGATGGCAGGTAGTGGCCAGCAGCTAGCATAGCCGATAGTACATTTTGAGGCAACTTAAAATACCAGCAATGTTTCGACGGCACTCCGGTGCAGGATGCAAGTTGCTTACCAAAGCGTGAAGTAGCCAGTAGCCAGTGCAGGCGAGGTGCAGAGCCACTGGTTGGCGCAGCGTATTGTTAGCGGATGCAGCACTAGCGCGGCGCGCTTTTATCCGCGCGTCGGGGCTGCACCGCTGGCGCAGGCGCATTGTCGAGCGCTCTGGCGCGCGTTACGGCGGGCGACGCAATGGCTGCGACGGAGCGGCCGCGCGGCCGATTTACTGCAAACGTACGCGGCGCACTTATGATTGGGCAGTCCGCTGCGTTCCTCGATCGCCGCCAGCCTCGGGCCACAAGCCCGACCAATGCACCGCCAGCCGCGCCACGCCGCGCCACGCCCGAGTCTGCTACACCTCTTTGTCGCACCTGAATCTTTATTCTTTGTCGTGCCAGCGCCAGCCCTATTATCCAGCGCGCCGTCTTGGCCAGACAACAGACAATAGACAATAGACAGACAGACAACAGACCGGCAATACACAGACAGACAGCAGACCGGCAATACACAGACAGACAACAGACAATAGACAGACAAAAGGCAACAGACAAAAGGCAACAGACAGACACTAGAAAGGCATCAACTAGGCAACAGACAGACAACCAGTCAACAGACAGACAACCAGACAACAGACAACCAGTCAACAGACAGACAACCAGACAACCAGACAACCAGAAAACCAGACAACCAGACAACCAGACAATGACAACAGACAGACATCACCAAGCAGCCCGAAGGCAAAGATCCCCGCCTTGCAGCCCTGCGCCTCGCCCGCGTTCCGGAAGTGGTGGGCCTACTGCGCGTATGCGCGGCGCAACCCTTTGTCGTCCTGCAATTTCTCTCCCGATTGTTGGGCGCCGTGGCTTGTTTTTGCTCCTTGTTTACACTTTGGGCCCCCCTTCCCAAGTGTACTTAACAGGGCCGATCCGCCGGGATTGTGCGCTCCTTCACTACCACTGTCATGAAACTCTCCGTCTTGTGTTCGCTCGTGGCTTCGGCCGCAGCACTTCCCCAGCTTGAAATCAAGGGGAACAAGTTCTTTTACCCCAACAACACCCAGTTTTTGATGAGGGGCGTGGCGTACCAGCAAGCGCCCTCAGGCACCACCGACCCCAACGCCTATGCCGACCCGTTGGCCAACGCAGAGGCTTGCAAGAGGGACCTTCCTTACTTGCAGGAGTTGCACACCAACGTGGTGCGTGTGTACTCCATCGACCCGACCAAGGATCACACGGCGTGTATGAAGCTTTTGGATGCGGCGGGCATCTATGTTCTCGCGGACTTGGCCGAGCCGGCGGTGTCGATCAACCGGGAGGGGCCGCAGTGGGACCTCGACTTGTTGAAGCGCTACACCGACGTGGTGGACGCGTTGCAGAAGTACCCGAACACGTTGGGGTTCTTTGCCGGCAACGAGGTGACCAACCTGGTGGCAAACACCCAGGCGTCGGCCTACGTCAAGGCGGCTATTCGTGATACCAAGGCTTACATCAAGAAGCGCAACTACAGAAGCCTCCCCGTGGGCTACGCGGCCAACGACGACGAGGCGGTCCGCAGGCTGGTGGGCGAGTACTTTGCGTGTGGCTCCGACCAGGACAGAGCCGACTTTTTCGGCCTCAACATCTACGAGTGGTGTGGCAACTCCACTTACGAACGGTCCGGCTACGCCGAGGTGACGCGCCTCTACAAGAATATGGGCATCCCGTTGCTCTTCTCCGAGTACGGCTGCAATGCGGTGCGGCCCCGTGTTTTCCAGGAGGTGTCCAGCATCTACACCCAGATGACCGACGTGTGGTCCGGGGGTATTGTGTTCATGTACTTCCAGGAGCAAAACAACTACGGCTTGGTGGAGGTCAAGGGCTCGCTGGTCAAGAAGACGCCGGACTTTGCGTTTTTGAAGCTGGAGTTGGGCCGCGTGTCGCCGGTGTTGCACTCGGCGCTGGCCTCAACCCCCACCTCGTGCCCCACCGTGGGCAACAACTGGCGTGCCTCCACGAGCCTCCCTCCGACGCCCGACCAGGGCTTGTGTGACTGCGTGGTTGACAGCCTCGAGTGTGCGCTCAGCCCACTGGCCAACGAGTCCCGCTTTGGAGACATTTTCCTGTTTGTTTGCCAAGCCATCAACTGCTCGGCTATTGCTGGCGACGCCCAAACGGGAATTTACGGCAACTACTCGGGCTGTGCCGCCAGGCAAAAGTTGAGTTATGTCATGGACGCCTACTACAAGTTTGCCAATAGGTCCGACTCCGCTTGTGACTTCCAAGGTGCCGGTGTCAAGCAAAGCCCCAAGAACGGAACCTGTGCCACCAAGCTCCCTGGCAACTCGTCCACACCTGCAGGAAGCAAGCCTGGAAGCCCCTCTGCTAAGATTGGTAACTCTTCTGCTCTTAAGACTGGTGACTCTTCTGCTCTCAAGACTGGTGACTCTTCTGCTCTTAAGGCCGGAAACTCTTCTGGCTCCAACGCTGGGGCCAAGACTGGAGCTATGTCTGAAGGAAAAAACGGAGCCAAGACTGGAGCTACCTCTGGCGATAAAAACGGAGCCAACGCTGGAGCCAAGTCTGGAGGCAGTGCTGAGTCCAATGCAGGTGGTAATTCTGCTTCCAAGTCTGGAGGCAGTGCAGGAAGAACTTCTGGAAGCAATTCAGGAAATAGGTCTGGAAGCAACTCCGGGTCCGGTTCAGGAAAGGAGTCTGGAAGCGGTGAATCCAACGCAGGAAACAATTCTGGAAACAACGGTGCATCCGAATCTGGAAGCAAGCCCGGGTCCACTTCAGGAAACGGGTCTGGAAGCCACTCCGAATCCATTTCAGGAAACAAGTCTGGACGCAACAGTGAGTCCAACGCAGAACACAAGTCTGGAAGCAACGCTGCAAGTGGAAGAACCCGGGGAAGCCACTCGGAAATCGAAAGCTACTTAGAAACATTGTCTGAAAGCTACAACGAGAGCTACAACGAAAGCTTCAACGAAAGCAATTCTGAGAAGTACGAGGAGAGCTTCGCCGAAACCAATGCTGAGAAGTACGCCGAGGCTCAACAGTCTTCCCAGGGCAGACACGACAGAAGTGCAGGCAGCAGCCACAAGGGGTACCACAACTCCACTGCCGGTGCCGAAGCCAGCGCCAATGTCAACACCAACGCCAATGCCAACGCCAATGCCGCCATGGGTAACTTCGGCGAAAGCGCCATCTCCATCATCGACGAGACTTGCGAGACCGAAGTCGGTGCAAACAATACCCAGGCCACTGACAGTGCAAACAGTATCCAGTCCACTGATTTTGCAAACAAGGCAGAAAATACCCAGTCTACTGATGGTGCCAAGGCAGATACCCAGTCTGCCGACGGTTCCAACAAGGCAGACAAGACTCAGGCCACCGACGGCAAGACAGAAAAGACTCAAGCCACCGACGGCAAGACAGAAAAGACTCAGGCCACCGACGGCAAGACAGAAAAGACTCCAGCCACCGACGGCTCCAAGACAGAAAAGACTCCAGCCACCGACGGCAAGACAGAAAAGACTCCAGCCACCGACGGCTCCAAGACAGAAAAGACTCAGGCCACCGACGGCAAGACAGAAAAGACTCAGGCCACTGACGGCTCCAACAAGACAGACAATGGCAAAGACAACGGCACGCAAGACATCTGCAAGTGTCTTGAGGACAGCCTTGAGTGTGAATTCAATCCCAACGGTAACATTGCGGAAATTGAGAATACACAAAGGTGGGCGTGCGAGCAATTTAACTGCATCGAGATTCAGCAAGACGGCAAGTACTTTTCTTGCAGCGCGGAACAGAAATTGGGCTACGCCATGAACTTATACTACACGTCCATGTCGAGGCAGCCCCACGAGTGTGAATTCGGGGGCTTGGGCCGGGTCAAGAAACCCACCAACAATGGACAATGCGGCACGGGGTCGGGGCCAGCCGAGGCCGCGGGCAAGCAGGCGCTCGGCAAACGGAGCGTCGAGGCGGCGTTAAACGCCCTCAACAAAACCAACACCTCCAGCAACAAGCTTCCCTCGCTTGACTCGTCGTGCACCAGGGTGTCCCAAAGCTTCTTGACGGTGGTGGGAGTGAGTGCGTTGCTCTGCTTGTGGCTCTAGGCGGGCGGCGTGCTTTTGAGGGTTGACGCGTCTGGTGAAGAGACGACCGGCTTTTCGTATTATCCAACTTGGTTTTGAACTAATAAACAGACGTTTCTCGATGGCCCGCCGAGCCTGTGGCCAAAGTACCAGGAACCTAAAAACCAGGGCCAAACCCTATTAAGACGTATTAAGAAACAGGATAGGCGTTCGATGGTCAATTCTATAAAGGTGCTACGGAAAAGGAGGCACATTACGCCATTTGCCTTCCTTTTAGTACTGAATAGGTCGATAAGTATCCTGAAATCGACCCTAAATTCCATAGCGCTACGCATGAGTACACAAGCAAGCCGAGTTTGTTTCCACACCGGGACTTAGGGACAGACTTTAAACAGTATAGGTAGATTCAGGGATCGCCCGGGAGATGCTACATGCATATGTTTCATGTTCGTGCAGGAGTGCATGGCCCCAGTGTATATAAGAGAGGGCTCCTCCCTGTTTTCTCGAGCCAGGGAATTTCCCGCAACTCTAGGATACCATGATAATTTGAGGACCCGAATTTACCACCACGAGGGACAATCTGGAGACCCTGTCTAACAGACACCTCATCTCCGAGGCTTAGACCTGAGACCATGGCTGCTTATCGGAGCAGGCCCTCTCCCCCCGGGTCAAACAAATCCCAGGGTGAAGTGTCATCAAAGATGCCTCCTAGAATCAGACCCACTAATACTATTGTTTCCGATAATGAAAATGATGACAGAGTCCACAATTACCTTCATGATACAATGTCTGTGCTTTTGCAACCTGGACCACCACGGAACATCAGTCCGTGGATACTCCACGGTCCTCCAAGCACACCCTTGTATGAAGCAGACTCGGAATTACCCTACAGATTATGTGACTCGCGACTACAAGTGGATACTTCCAACATAGTTGACATCAACCATGGGTACTTCTACCCCTGAAATTTACCTTTCCCTTGTGCTCCACTTCCCGCAAGTGTCTACAAATCATAGAGTTTACGGTGAAACGACACCTGAAGTTTTTCGTGGACACTAAGAAGGTTCATCCGAACAGATTGACAAGCTTCAAAAAGCCCTCGATCCACACTTTGATAAATTGATCAAATACTGGGTTGCAGTTCCTGAAACTTTCAAGAAAACTCTTCTCAAGAAGCATTGTTGAATGGACATTTCCTAAAGTGGTTACTTCTGGCATCAGAGTGAAGGGCAACCTTCGTGGTCCTAAGTTTCATGAGCTTTACAATAAAGCGTCTGAGGGAGACGTCATGCCTCTCGTCGATTAATGTGTTAATTACTCACGGGAGCCAATTACAATTTACATTCAAGGCGTGACCTACTGCCGCTTGACGCCTATGGGCAACCATAGGGCCTATCTACAAAACTCTGCTGACCTTGAAGGCACACACCAAAGTATCGAACGAGATGTCTCTGACTCCATGACAAGTCTTACAACTTGGCGTATCATCGCAGTACACCTTCAGAAAGGATTTCTCTCCTCGCTCTAAGGACACAGAGAAACTTTCGCCTACGCATCAAAACAACGGCTCTCAGGAACTAAAAACGAAAGAATAAAAACTTCAGCGTCCACAAGAATAAGCGCGGAAAAGCCCATGGCAGTGGCACCTGCAACAACAACCGCCACAACTCTTCCAATTCCAAGAATCAGAACTGAAACCAAAAGACTAAAAAGCCAAAGTCGCTATAGCTTATGCCAAACTGGCAACACTCAGAAAAAGAAATCTCCCGGGCCGACTGATTTCCAAGACACAGATCTGGCGTGGTCTTGGCCAGCTCCAAACTCCTGATTCCCTTGTTTGACGATGGCGATTTAAGCGCTAGGCGTTACTAAAGAATCTATAATGAAGCATGTTCTTTGGTGGGTCCGAGCTAAAAGATGATTTCATTGATCATCCCGAAAACAAAGGATAATCATCCGGAGTGGTAGGAAATCTGGAAAGACTGAGCATAGTATTTATATCGTGGAGGAAGTACCAATCGGGCCAGTCTTGCCGAGGGCGTCCGAATGGGCCTCGAAATTGCAAAAGGCTGCAAAAAATCACCTCCGGTGTCAAAGGAAGAATGGAGACCAAAGCCGGATAGACCTCTCATGAGGGTGTGGTTCCAAGTCGTTCCACATCCAACCATGCATGTTAAGTTGGCCCCATGGACAGTGCACTACTCAAGGTGAAGATTATAATCAAGGGGCCTTGGGAAACTACGAGTTAAAGAGGAGGTATTCAAGCCACCTTATTTGTATGGAGAAGAAAAGCTTCTCCAGGTCAGACGGTACTTTCAAAAGGGTATGATAGTGTTGGCGGGCCGCTCAACAGCACGCAGAAATGCAGCAACTGGAGAAGGCCTCGCCAACGGGTTTTGTGCCCACGAGTGGGGCACTATGCATGCTGGGCCTGGGATGCTAACAATCCAAACCACACAGGCAATGGGAATGCGGCCCCCTCTGCCTGTGCTTCGGCAAGAGATCTACCCAAGGCAATCGCGACCGAAGGGACCAGAGATTCAAGGGTGAAGGACCATTCCCAGATGTAAGGCGCTGGCTAACTTCCAGAACTTTCAGCCAGCCCGGGTCAACACCGCCAACGCACCACCAACGCACCACCAACGTGATTCCCGGACGGCATCCGCTGAAGCGCCCACCAATGGCTTTGTCCCGATAAGAAAGCCTGCACTTATATCCACGACAATGTGGCTGTTTTGGAGCTCCACCACTGCACATGAGTGCATGACTAATCCATGGCCCCTCTCAGATTGGCTCCCAGATTGACGCTTATTGGAATAGTCTGCTTTCAAGCTTCCCGCGGGTATTTGGGAGCTTTGTTGTTGATGACTCCTTTTCCCAATCGATCGTTCTTCCAGTGGGATACCACGTATCTGGCTTGACTGACTTGACAAACCTGTTATCTCTCGATCCAAACCAATCATCTGTTCTCAACATTCAAGGCCGTTCCAAGCCTCGGTGCTCTTGCCTCTATGCAACAGCTTTGAGTACCACCGGCTGTTTCGCATCTCTTGACAGCTGGCATACCCACGCTCTCCTGGACTCGCCATCGGCTTGAGATGCCATCGGCACTTCCTGCGTGGCAAGAGAGACGCTTCCAGCTGCCGATCACTGCCAATCACTGCCAATCACCTGAATTGCTGAATCGCTCTCAATGTCCTAACGATGGGCGAATATGCTCAAGGCTATCGTCACTCACCCCCTGTGAAATCTTTGCATATATTGCAACCGGCGAGCTGGGTACAATTGACCAGCTTCTCTTGGACACTCGGTGACCCACGGCGCCCTGCAGCCCCATAGCTCCAGGCGCAGAGCACCGGAGGTTTTGATTCATCTCAGATCATCTCTTTATTTGCTCATTCATGTCAACTCATCATTTTCATCATTTCATCATTTTCATAACACGGACGTGGCCACTCATCACAGCCGAGCCAAGTCTGCTTTGGGGAATATCTGATCGTCCCAACATAGTCCATATTTTCATCTCCATTTCCATCTCCATTCCATCTCCATTCCATCTCCATTCCATCTCCATTCCATCTCCATTCCATCTCCATTCCATCTCCATTCCATCTCCATTCCATCTCCATCTAGCAAACCAAATGGCCATTTCCAATGCAATCACATCATCTCATCCCCAGCCCATGCCCTCACTGCCCACTCACGCCCACGCATCACCCGTCGCTGTTGGCGTCGTCCATCACCATCTTGCGAATGTCCCAGCAGTAATCCAGATCGAACGCCCTTGGCGAGAGGCCGTAGGCTTCGTTTGCACCAAACCAGTTTTGGGTCTTCTTGCGGATCTTGGCCTCCTCCTTCTCAAAGCGCGTCAACGCCTTGTTGCTGAGATGAAACTCCTCGCCAATATACGCCGGTGACCGCGCAGACGTGGAGGAGGTGCTCAGCACGGTCCGCTGGGTGAAGGTGCTGACGCCCCGGCCCGCCGAGGTCTCGAGCCCTGCGCGAGCGTATCGCGGAAGGTCATCGGCCTCCAAGTCCGACAAGTCCCGGAACACGTTCTCGCTTTCCTCGTCGGCCGAGTCCATGTTGACCCACCGGAGGTTCTTTGCGTCGTACTTCATGTTGCCGGCCTGGCCGCGCGCCATAAACTGGTCGCTGGTTATAAGCCCCCGGGCGGCCTCCTCGAACCGCAACAAGTCGTGTTCGTTGCCCTCCCAGGTTTTGGCGGACGCATTGAACCTCATCTTGCGGGGGCCCTCCACAACGGGCGCATATGATTGGTGGTTGAGGTTCTTCAATAGCCCGATGTTTTTGCGGGGCCCATCGCCTGCAGGCACCGCCTTTTTTCGCTTGGGGCTGCTTCGGAGCTGCATCTGCTTTTCGGTGATTTCCATGTACTTTTCAAGCAACTGCTTCTTGTGGAGCTCCATATTGTAGTCAATATCTTCTGCCGATAGGGCCGTCCTTCGGTCGTTTTGGTCCAGTGTATTTGAGTCTTTTCTTGAGCCTGCTGAGTCTGTTGAATTTGATTTTCTCAAGTCTCTCCCGTCTTTGTCTCTTCCGCCTGGATCTCCGTCTTTACCTCTTCTGCCTGGATGTCGGCCTGGATCTCCGCCTGGATCTCCGTCTTTACCTCTTCTGCCTGTATCTCCGCCTGGATCTCGGCTTGGGGTCCGATCGTCTCCATTGTGGCTTTCCCTCTTTCTATCGCTGGTGTAGAAAGAAGGCATGCGGTCCAACTTCTTGATGAGCTTGTTATTCTGGTTGAAAAACGGATGCTCCCTGGAACCGTCGGCGCCGTTCAAATCCATGGTCGACTTGCTCTTTGCTGGCTTGAATGTTCGGAGCGATTGTGGGAAAGAAGGCATGCTCATCTTGTGCGGAAGACCCGGGTGCTGGAGGTCCGGGTGATGGGACCCCATGTGATGGAGCCCCGAGACCGGCGTGCGGAACTGCGCTAGCCGGGCCGAACTGATCTTCGGCGACGGATCGCCCACAAAGCCCTCTTCAAACTGGTCCAAATCATCCTTCATGTACTCGTAGTCCACGGTGCGGTCGGCGTCGGGGTAAAGGCCGGGGGCGTCCCTGTGGTCCTTGAGCTTGAGCGTCTGCGCCTCGTCGTGATGCCGCTGCCGGAGCGTGCGCACGTCGTTCTGGCTCTGGTAGCGGCTGTAAAGCTCCTTGTCCTCGAGCTCGGCCTCCTTCTGGAGCTGCTGCCGCCGCTCTTGGAGAACGTTGGTGGCCCGGCCTGCACACGCGCCCGGCGCTTTGGCCTGGTAGATGCCGCTCTCCTCCTTGCCGAAGATGTCGTCGATCTCCTCAAAGTCCTCGGCGTCCATCTCCGTGATGTCGGTGTCGGTGTCTTCGCTGTACGAGCTGAGCGACCGCCGGTTGGACGGCGACGGCAACGAGATGGTGGCCGGCAGCACCCACTCCTTGATTTTGGCCTGGTCCACGTCCGAGAGCTCGAACCCGGCCCCGAAAGACCGCTCCACGTCGCCTTTCTCGGTGTAGTCTTGAAACACGCGCGGCGAGAGCGTGGCTCTCCTGGAGCGGTCGCTGAAGTGGGGGCTGGAGGCGCTAGAAAAGGCTGCTTTAAGCGCGAGTTTGGGCTCGGCGTGCCGCGAGACTCGGAGCGTGCCTAGCGCATGGTCTAGGTCGTGGACTTCGCTGGATTCCGATTGGTTGGGGGAATCGACGGATTGCGATTGGTTGTGGGCTTCAATGGATTCCGATTGGTCGAGGGACTCCGATTGGTTGTGGGCGTCGAGGGGTTCCGCTTGGTTGCGGCGGAAAACATGCGGCTCCATGTCGAAAGCGCTGAGATCGCCGAGGAAATCGGACTCTTTGTCGGCCCAGTTCTTGAGCTGGTCACGTTTCGACTGGCGGGGTATTCGTTGCAGCATCGTAGGCGCCAGATGTGCAGGTCCGAGACGTAGGGGCAAGTGTGGGTTTACAGTGGATCTTGTGGAGAGGTTGGTGCGGCCGCGCACCCGTGCACCGCGGTCCACATGCAGGCCCAGGGGGATGGCCTCAGCGGGTGAATGAGCGGCCCAAACGAAGTCAACGAAGAGTCGGCGTAAGGAGAAGTTAAGGTGACAAGAAAGAGGCCAAAGAGGTGCAGCGGCTCGTGAGACACTTCTTGTTTCCATGCACGTACTGCAGCACGCGCAGGTGGGGCATCGAAAGCATCACATGAAGCCCATCTTTCCAAGCACCCCACACGCACCCGGCTGCAAGTTATGTGCGGGCCACCGCCGGGTCTAAAACCACGCCCACGCCCTAGTAGTGACGTCATTAACTCGATACTAAAGTTGCGGGCCCAGCTTCCTAAAACAGATACGTGCCAATGGGTTCCGTGCTGTACTCCCCAGCCCATTAACGCTGCGCGAGAATCCGTGATGATTCATGGCGAAAAGTAGAATGCGTTGTTCGCGCGGATGCAGCCCATCAAGGTAAAAAAACGACAACTGCAGGACTCGAACCTGCGCGGGCATAGCCCAAAAGATTTCAAGTCTTTCTCCTTAAACCGCTCGGACAAGTTGCCATGTGAGTGTACTGATTTGTTTGAATATGGTGGTGATTAGTCTTTAGATTTACTAGAATACATTAATCCGACGGTCCCTGGCATGTACTTTTGGCTTTCTATGTGAAATACATTAGTATATATCGAAACGGAAAAACAATCCACAAAGAAGAGAGTGCACAACGGCAAAGATGCAGCCCTTGTTTATGTGCACGTCTGCCTGGACATATATAAGAGGGGCCCCCGTCGCCCTTAGTCGCACATTACGGAAACTATTCAACCCAGCAATGCCCTCTAGAAGTTACCGTGCACAGGACGGCACCAAAGTCAGGTCAGTTGAGTCCCGAGTCTTTGGATACAATTCCACAGTCATTTGCAGGCATAGAGGTGAACCGAGTGCAATTTCTGGAAGGAAGCGTTTCAGGCTGAGATGAAGGCGCATGAGCAAAACCAAACCAGTTTCCCCACCCTCTGGTGTCAGCCTATAGGGTTTCAATGGGTGTTCCCGTTCAAACATGACAAAAGCGACGGTGGCTGCAAAAGGGTACTTACACTGAAGGCATTGGCGATCAAGACACAACCACTTGTGATGGACCAGTTTGAGTCTCCCTATCGCCGTTTCCACTCACCATGATATGGAGACCATCAAATTTCGTGAAAACAGCAGTCGTCAATACATTTCAACTCGCTTGAGTACTGTTATATCCACCATGGGTAGCGCACTGCCCATGGATACACAATTTACCTGCGACGTGCGGTTACAAGGGACCTTCGATGAGGCCCATCGAGAGACGCGGGTCCAACTCCGACCGCCCACGTTCGTGATAACGTGGTGGTTCCCTCGGAGCCAGTCCCGGCGCCGTTACCTATTCAGGCCATACCAACCTCATCGGGATTTTTCGGCCTGTAAAGACACCGGCTACCTGCTGGCTGGATCTTCTCATGTAAGGACAGCTGACCATGTGAATGACAGGCTTGTTCTTTGTACAGGGCAAAGCCAGCTCGATCGGGCTGGACAGTTGTCTATCTAAGTGGTTCTCATCAACAAATCCACCTTCTTTTCAGTTCTGACGTTAACAACTACAAAAGATTATGACAGAATCTTTAAGTTTTCCTGATGAATTCAATCATTGAAATCTATAAGATATGAACCACCTAAGGGCTCCTGGGACAATGCCTGGAACATGAAACTGGTCGGAGTCGTACTGCAGCAATGCCACGAAAGCTTAATTAAGGAAAGGAAAGGAATTGAGAAAATCCAGGCGAGAAAACGAATAAAGTTGCGCTCAAACTTATACAAGACTATAGGTACGTCGCCACTAGGAATGCCCATCTTGACGGATTTTTCTGCACAAATTAGACCAATGCATGAGTTCATTTTGATACACATGATTATCCTAATGCAGAACTGTTTACCCAAGTCCCTAATTCTTTATTTCTCCCAAAGCCCTTCATCATTACGAGGGCGAAGAAGAGTTATCTAAAGCTTGCAAGCTAAAGCCTGCCTTTGAGAACACCCGGCAATTGTGCGAAGATGTGTATCTCCAGCTTTCTCCGGATTTCTACAATTCTTGATTGCTCCATTTTTCCATACATTTTTTTCACCTTCATCAACCATGGCGCATAATTCAACTCTGCTGAAGAGGAAGACTTTATGCTGTCGTCAACCTATCGAAACAGTGGAAGCAGATTCCGAAAAGACATCAAGTGAACCAAATGCTTTCTTGGAGAATAAACCGAGTGTTAATTTCGCCTCGGCAAATGCGGATGCGAAAGTGACACTGAAGATTTTGGTCTCGAATTGGAGGAGTTTGCGAGCAGAGCTGAGTTGGGATTCTGCTTGGCGTACACCTCTTCTAATCGCGTGGAATTTGCGACTCCTTATGGGCATCAGAAAACCCAAACATGGTTTCATCACCTGGGGTTCGACAAACAATACCTCACCAGATATCGGCTACGTTTTGCTTGCTTTTGGGAAGTTTGGCTTCGGGCGCTGAAGCCTCAATGCTCAAGGTTTGGAAATCCTTGACGCCCTCCCAATCTCCAATTCCAAAGAAAAATGGCTACACCATTATTTGAATTGATTCCATAGTCAGCTCCCCTGCGTACTACATGGATCTGTTAACGGAAAGCCTCGATGCTGGTTTGAGCACTCCAGCCCGAAAAAGCACGAAAAAGAGGAAACAATGTTCTCTAGTGCCAAGTATGCCTCTGTGGCCAATAATGAGGCGCTTATGATTCAACTTTACGAGGTCTCAGTAGCATTCATTGCAGGCTTGATGACCGACATCTCCGATATTGTTGAAAACCTAAAAAGTGATATTCCAGCAGCACCCAACGCCACGAAATACTTGTTTGGCCCTTTTATCATCATGATCTCCATCCTCTTGTCCTTCTTGTCCTTGTTGATTTTCTGGTTCTTGTCCGTGAGTTCCCCATACTTGTATAAAGGTGGGTGGCATCGCAAACGCCATTTTTGCAGGAGGCCTCTGGTTGTATGAGATTGTTGGCCATGTGGGGGTTGATGCCGAGAGTAAAACCGTGACATACCTTGGCTCACCAGATTCCAAGTTTTCCTTCACCAACTTGAAGGATGTGGGAAGAGTTATTGTTTCTGTGGTTTCCAAGGCTACTGAGCACCTCCCACACACCATTAGAGTCCAGTCTGGCCAAACCAGTCCTCTGCAAGTGGCCAAGAGATATGAAAAGACTCACCACGTCAAGTTGGATACCAAGGAGGTGATCGAAAAGGACGAAGCTTTGAAGCAAGCTCAAGCTATTTGGGACCCAACTGACTTCAGTAAGTTCTTGTACTGGCTGAATATTTCGTTGGCACAAGGCGAGGGATACGGTATCGTCTTCAACACCGTGAAAAGTCACCAACTTTACTACTTTCAAGTAAATCCTTCCATGGCATCATTTGTTGGGACGAATCCTTTTCTGCCTTGTACGATGCTATAGTAGCCGATAAACAACTTGCGGGTTCGATCCACCGTGGGTAACGCCACGGATACACAAGCAGCCTGCGACGTGGGTTAAGGAGACTTGGCGATATCGCATCTGGAGAGAGGCAGGCCCAATCCCGGCCTCTATCTCCGAGGCTTACCTGTACCCCACTAGGTTCAGCGCCGTGGCTTTACCCAAAAGCAACGTCCTTTTCTCGCCTGCAGGACAAGTGCCACCACAGGCGCCTTTTGGCCACGGATAAGCCAATTCGCCATAGTGCCCCCAATCCTCCCAAAGAGGGTGCCATCGCTCCCACGCCGGCTGAATGTGGTGCAATCAGCGCCACGCCACGTCCCGCGTGTTGTTGACGTTCCGATCCCTTTGTAAGTAAAGCTGCCAAGTTGCTTTTGGTTCCTATATGATTCGCTTTCAATAGACCTCTTCCACATACTGGAATATCACAGCGTACTTTGTTTCAACATGGTTTGTCCTTCTCTTGAACATTCCATCCGTGGCTTGTTCACCAAATCTGTGTCACACCAAATCTGTTGTCACATTAAATCTGTGTCACACCAAATCTGTTGTCACACCAAATCTGCATTATATCGCTTTCTTGCTGTATCTTTAGTTTTCATGAGATCCTTTTCCATACCGCTTCTCTTCTACCTTTAAAGAGTCCAAAGAGCTCAGCTTCGGTCGTTGATGCAGCAATGGTCTTTTGCAACTTCGAAGACCACGATATCGGGCCTCCCATAAACATAGGAGAGAAGCTGTCCGAGATAGTTTTGTTTCTGTGTTTTGCCAAGGCACCATCCACAGACACTTCCACATCTTTCTCATAAGTAAGCATCTTGACGTCTCTCAGATTCAAGAGTACTTGTGCATCTGACCTTTCGGATGTCCTCCCATCTGGACGTTTTCAATACCCTTTCTTGGAGTTTGCAATAAGTATCTCAAGTCATATGTGCAGCCCTCTTATGTTTCGCTTTGGGTTCCTTGAAACACCTAGCCAAGTTCAGACTTTGGTAGGCAATGTCCGGTCTCACCGTATTTATCGCAAACATAAGTTTTCCCTCAATTGTTGTTCCCCCAATTGTTCTGTATTCAGTCTCATGGCAACTCTCCTCCAGTTCTTCCTCTGCAAGTGCATGAAGACGCTCCTTATGCTTCCCTGGTGTATGCCAAGTTTGATCTATCCAAGTTTTGGCCCCTTGTTTAGGGATCATCAACGAATCACCTTCTCTTGAGTACTTGGAGTTCAATAACTAAAAAGAGAATAACACCCTAGAATAAAATGCACATGGGAATCAATAAAAATAGCTACAAAGGCGAGTATCTTTTAAGATCGCAAAATATATAACGATAGAATTGAAAAGGGGCGGTAAATAGTAGATATGGAAAGAAAAAAACTTTAAAGTAATTCATACAGAAAGTAAAATAGCTTCCAATTGTTCGATATTCTTTTATAAGACGAGATTTATTTTGGTTAATGCCTCATCCTTATAGTGGGTTTCCGCTTCTAAAGAGTCTTTCATCTTTTTCATTTGTTGGTCTTGACTCGCGATCTTTGACTGAAACTCCTTTTGTTCTTTGGTCAACTGTTCTTTGGTCAACTGGAACTCTCGACTCATTTTGTTTATTCCATCTTCAGCCTTTTGTTTTGAAGCCTCGACGACCGATAGCTTCAGTTTGAGCGAGTTGATAGCTTC
>NLAK01000159.1:0-21079 GCA_002370295.1 Metschnikowia bowlesiae | reverse complement strand
GCTAACAAGTGCATCATGGTTGGGTATAATGATGCAGGTATGTCCTTGAGCAAATACTTTAGTTCCGCCGGCCGATGATTGTAAAATCTATGTTCAAACTTCCTGAACTCTTGTTTGTATTCAGAGACATTGCTTATGTCAGAGCAATTAATAGCATATTCGCCTTTGTTATAAAGATAGTAAATCATCATTCCTAATGACCAGACATCATTAGCGGTAGACAACCTTTCAGGCAGGTCATCGATGACAAGTTCTGGCGCCATGAAATTAAGGTTATGGTTCGCGTACTCTATCACTGATGAGTTCATTATAAAATAATTTTGCTTGTCTTGGGCACTCATATCGTTTAAATTTTGAAGGAATTTGAATCCAGCAAGTTTCCAATCACCCTGTTGATTCACAAATACAGAAGACGGCTGTAAATTCAAGTGAATGGTAGAACAAAAATTATGCAAAAACTCCAAGCCTTTGCAGATTTCCAACAAGCCTTTTTGAATGCCAACATCTGTTTCATCTTTCAAAGACAATGTCGCGAGATTACCGGTGACAGACTCTGTGGCGAAGAGAAATTTGGACTTTGTCTCCTCTAAAACCTCAAGAACAGTAAGAATCTGAGGATGCTTTAGTTTTGTCAAGTTGGAAATTTCCAATTTGATCTGCTCGTAGTATTCACTGATGATGGCTCTGGGATTTCTTGTATTGGATGACTGTGAGCATAATCGGCTGACATGCGATTCAAGCTTATACTTATCAAGAATGAAAACGGAAGCCAGCTTTCCATTCTGCCGGTGCTTGGCAGGATAGACTGACCAAAGCTCCGTTGAAAATGAGGCGTTATCAGAGACGTTGTAAGCACCCCGAATTCCAGTTTTAAAAACTGACTTGAACATTCGTGTAAGCCAAGAGCAAAGTTTCGTGAGAGGTTTAAACTCCTCCCGCAGATGAGGCGCGTTCGGTTTTCTGATGTTGGTTCGCGCATAAGGTGCAATTCTAAAACTAGCAGCTGGCGAAATTCAAGAATGGAACATAGTGCTTAAATGAACCCAAAAAAACCACATCTTTATCTTGATATAAACCTAGAAAACATCTCTGTCGTGGGAGCATAGAATGAAATCTCTGGTTCTTCTTTTAAAAACGTGTCAATTGCGAAACATGATAAATACTATCGGGGTACCGGAAAATGAAATAGTTAGAGATCCGGGGAAAATCTATGAAAGTTTTACGGTAGGACAAAACAATCACTCTTCTTTTTTTGGCAAAGAATTGAAGGTAATTTTGCGCCTGAGTATGCTGACTCCAATTAATGCACGTGATTCAATTTTGAGTGAAGTCGCGTTCACATTCTCTTCCAAACGACGGCATGGAGCTCATAGAGGAGAGATACACGAACTCAGCCGACAGGTTGGACAAGCCTTCGCAATATTTGATTAGGAAATGTATTCGGAGATCAAACTTCGAGAACATTGCCAAGTCTATTACCCTGAAAACCATCTACGTTGGAAACTTGACTCATTTCACTACAGAGGAGCAAATACATGAGCTATTTTCCAAATGTGGGACTATAGACAGAATAATTATGGGGCTTGATAGAAATAAATTGACGCCGTGTGGTTTTTGCTTTGTCATATACAAGTTGGAAGAAGGCTCCTTGAATGCAATGAAGTTCTTGAAGGGAACATATTTGGATGGTCAAAATTTGGAAATCGACTTGGATCCAGGATTTAGAGAGGGCCGTCAATTTGGACGTGGAATCTATGGAGGACAAGCATCACAGGAAATGGAACAGGGTGCGCTAGGGGGAGGCTTCAGAGGTGGTATGCGTGGAGCCTTTAGAGGTCGCGGAAGGGGAAGAGGAGGTTTCAGAGGAAGAGGAGGGGGCTTTAGAGGAAGGGGCAATGGTTTCAGAGGAGGTTTCAGAGACACTTATGCGCCAGAGAATAGATGAAACCTGATGTGATATCCGACTATGCAGGAATAGTTTAGTTAAAATCTGAAATTGGAGCTCATAAGCAAATAAAATACACATTGGAAGACCCTATATCGCTGAGATCGCAAAGAGAACCAACCAATATGGTCTAGAAATTGTCTATAGTGGTAGTGATGTTCTGACCAATGCATGTCTTTTTTCAATGTCGCAAATTCAGGCGCTTTATAATCTGCGTAAATCCGTTGGAAAAAAAAACTATGGAGGTTAAGGTATCAAGGTTGTTCAGTAAAGGTATTCACGTTCTCATTATAGGTGTTGATGAAGAGAAAAAAGTCCACGAATTTACAACTACTGTCTTTATTTTTGTTCTCCAGAAGTAAAATTCATAGAAAATATTGACACAGTTAGGATCATTCCCAAATATGTTCTTGACGGACTTCATTTTATTGTACCATTTTTCACTAAACGTTCTGTCCACTTTCTTCATCTCCAGTAACTTAGAAGTGCAGTTATCTGTTTTCCCAGTGAAGAATTTGGCAAGACCAAATCAATACTGAAGCTTTTATTGGGCTGTTTGACTTAAAATTGTTCTTGAGTCGTGTTTATATCATCAATGGTATGGGCTACCACAAGCATCAAGTAAATTGTTGCGAAAACGAGACAAAGCATGCCTCAGCCACGCAATGATCCATAAAGTTGTTGAGAAACACTAGAGCGAATTTGACAAAAGGGAAGCACTTTGCGATGCTCTCATTGTTAAATTAGATCGTCTGATTTTGCTTCATTTCAGAGGCAAAAATTGTACTTTCAAACACGAAATTACGCTCCTGGTGTCTGTGGCGTGAATGGTCATGAGTATGGTCTCCTTCAAGCCACACAAGTGAGATCTGCATTCAACACTATAAATCATAGTTCATGCAAGTGTCGCTTCAGTCTAGCTATAACTCTCTGCTTTCAATTGAACCGCGCTTTACTCAACTGATGGGAATGTCTGACACAGTCTTAAGCCATAAATTCAAAGTCCTTGATTTGGAGTTTACTTAAACGCACCTCGTGGCTTAATCATTTTCAATTGCATTGTGCATCGGACCAATTCGTAAATTCTTTAGGATCAATTGAACCGGAGAAACACCCTATGCAACTATATTCTTGCAAAAAGAATTGTTGTGCCTGTCAATTTTATCATACATCTACAGTGTGCTAGTGTGGTTAAATTTTTTAGTAACGCCTCCTGCTTAGAAAATGTGTATTTGTTGACAATTCCTGAAGCAATGGGGAGAGCTATGCAGAAAACACGGAGTGATTGTGCCTCAGCGTTAGTTGTCTTATTGCTAGAAAAGGTCCAAATCAGGCTACACTTCCCGTGAGTGCGTTTGTGGCGGACTCGTGGGGGAGGGGGGCCTGTGGGCTACAACCGGGATAATTCAAGAGACACCTCAAAGAGACTATATCGAGCGTGGGAGTTACCCCGCTTTAGTCTGTGTCAGCCAAATCCGCTTTTAACTGCACATCGCAGGTAAATTTTGCACCCTTGGGTAACGTACCAATGGTGGGTCTGACGAGTAGCCTTTGAAAAGAATACAAAAAGCGAGTTTTTCTAGAAATATTATGTTACAAAAGAAAATAAGAGAGGTAGCGGCATAATCAGGCTGTGTAAGTGAGTGAGATTGAGAAGTGGCGCCCATTAAGTGTTCGTATGCTTCAAGCGTTTATTAAATAAATTAGACCCAGTAGGTTCACTTCTGCTCAGAACCTGCGATAGATACAGAGTCAGTATTAGTCTGGGTGGACTCCTTCTCATCCTCTTTAGTAATTGGAACAGGGTCGCGATCAACTTTTGAGTTAAAAAGCACGATGCCGTTTTGTCTAGCAAACTTTCTTTCCTGTCTCTTGTAAAAGAAAAGTACTACCAATGTCCAGAGACACAAACAAAAAGCACTGGTAGCAGTGAATGAGTAGCCTTTCAAAAACCTAGGAGCTTCCTTGGTTTTCCACACAATCACAGACATCCATGCCGTGGAGGCTTGTGCCAACATGTTCATGACCACTAGAACAACCGCACGTTTCTGAGCATCTCTGCGACAAATATCATTTTGCCAAGAGTACAAAACGGGGGCCATGGCCCAGCCAAAATACTGCATACACCACGCAAACCACTTGGCTCTTTCAGGCACATTCCACACGGCCAAGATTACATTTCCCGTGATGTTGAAGACCTGTGAAAGGAAAATGGCAGACCATCGAGAGCTGAACAGGTCAGCGTACATGCAGGTCACGAAAAGCCACAAAATTCCAAGTCCAGGCGTCAAGGCACTGTAGTCTTGAAGCTCACCGGCACCGAATCTGCCGAGGGACTTTAACCATAAGATGTATGCACCAGAAGCACCGTTACTGTTGTTCCAACACAACATGTTCCAGAAAGCTAAGACATAAAATTCCCATGATGTCAAGATCAGCTTCCAAATGTCTTTCGAGACCAAGGAGTTAAACAATTGCATTTGAGGTCTGCCCGCTGTATGGTTCTGCTTGAGCTTCTTTCTCAATAAACGGATTTCGTCATCCGTCAACCAGATCGAGTAACAGTCTGTGGGGGTACCCGGGAGCATGTAGAAACCAATTATGCCCACAGCTACAGATATAATACCATCGATGATGAAAATCCACCGCCAGGCCTCTAAATTCCCAACTCCTTCAAAAGCGCGCATGATGGCACCAGAAACTAATCCTGAGGTGAGCACACCCAAGTACTGCCCGATATAGTAGACCATGGAACGACGAGCAATCATAGCCGGGTTGAAAATAAAGGTTCCGAAAAGATATTGATACGCCAAATAAGAGGGCGCCTCGAACGCACCAATAAGAAATCGGATGGCTTTAAGCTGTGGCACTGTGTTCACCCTGCACGCGCAAATGGTCAACACACTCCAACAGAGGTCTAAGCAAGGCAACACATAGTTTAACGGGAGCCCGTACAATGCATACATGAAGGGAATCTGGAAAATAATGTTTCCCACGTTGAAGAGCACCTGCGTGTTGACCAAGTCATTTCCCTCCATATTAAGAGATTCCTTCAATCCACCGACGTATGCGTTGTTCAAGTTGGTTTGGTCAAGATACTTGACCCAATATGCCATCAAAGAGTAGAATGTCAAGAGAATGTCGATTTTCCACATGAGTTTGCGCTCTGCAGGTGTATCATTTTCGTCGAACCACTTGTACCATTTATGGTTGGACCGGGTAAACTTGTTCCAACGGTATTCGTACTCATCAAAAAACCGCCACCACGGTCTGTCAGCTTCGTCCCTGTACTCCAACAATTCCGGGGCTTCTTTGGCGTTCGACTCGTAGTTGTGGTCCTGCAAGCCCGTTTTCGGAACATTGACATCTTCGATGATTTGCTCATCGACGATTTGCTCATCTTCGTCAACAATTCGTCTCACGGGAATAAAACCCCATTTTAGTCTGCTCAAAGGCTCCTTGATGAAAGACATTTAGTCGCTAACCGGTGGTTTTTCAAATTTTCATAAGAAGCAGAGAAGTACAGGTATATAAATGTATGTGGCGGGCATGAGCAATATTCACGTGATGCATAACTGTAGGGCGGTTCCGGTCTCGGAAATATGACGCCGGCAAATTCTTGCAACTCAGCTTCTTTCTTCTTTCTGGCCCGATTTTGGTGCATAGAGTGGGTGGATTCACACAAATCCACCAGACTCTACATACTCTTGTAGCACAAAATAGAACCTCTAACCTTATATCCTCGCTTATCCGGGGCCGATGCTCTTCGCATGTTCCGAAATTTACGAAGTGTGGCTTTAAATGCAACTGATAAAGTATATGCACACTCACCTGATTTTTAGGTTTAAAAAGCTTTGAAGATAAATTTTACCGTGACAACTTGAAATTCCATCATATGGTTTTTCCAAGAAGTACACTACACACGGGGAAACATGATTAGTTGTACTGAGTATGAATGGATAAAATTTTTAAGGTAGTGCATGTGAAGCGGAAAATGCACGCAGGGTCTAATGCAAGTGAGCTAACTTGAAAGTTGAGCGTTACCATATACACTCAGGTAAGTCGGAATCTTTGTGGTGCGATGTTCTAATGGTTTGCTTAGATATTAAGATTCAGTTGTCTTCTCAGTTTTGTTTATTCTGCGCGTCGTATCTATCTATACTAGATCTTTCCAAGGACCTGATTCATTACTCAAGGACCTGATTCGTTATTCTTTGCAATCAGGGCTTGGGACCCTGTCCATGTATACATCCCATTCTCGGCTATCTCGGATCGGACACTGGATTTTTCGGAAGCACGACTTGCATACCCATAGCCGTATGTGCCAAAGACCGGCATATAATCTATATAATCGTGTATCCGAGCTGATGACCAAAGTACATCTCTTTTGTTCTAGACCTATTTCATCTACATCTTGGAGCTAGGAAGGGGTCACATTGTATTTCAACAGAATGCAAGTGCAATCTCATGCCAAAATATAGAGGACAATTTACTACTTAATCCATGGTCATACTTCTGTTTTTCGGAAACATGGCAAGTGGTAAAAATCATCCTCGACATGCCACAAAAAGCGCGGTAGCACCCGTACACCAATAATACTAACCAGAACGGTACTTATCTATAGGCTACAAAACAATCTACAGGCACACAAAATGTCCCAGCCACTGAGAAAGAAACTCCTTTTGATGGGCCGTTCAGGATCCGGGAAGTCTTCCATGCGGTCTATCATTTTCTCCAATTACTCTGCTTTCGACACCCGTCGTTTGGGTGCTACCATTGACGTTGAGCATTCCCACTTGAGATTTTTGGGTAACATGACTTTAAACTTGTGGGATTGTGGGGGTCAAGACGCTTTCATGGATAATTACTATACGACCCAAAAGGATCATATCTTCAAGATGGTTCAAGTGCTAATTCATGTTTTTGACGTGGAGTCCAAGTCCATCAATAAGGACATTGAAATCTTTGTCAAAGCGCTTACAAACTTGCAGAAGTTCAGCCCGGACGCCAAGATTTTTGTATTACTACATAAAATGGATTTGGTGCAGTTAGATAAAAGGGAAGAGTTATTCCACATCATGATGGAAAAGTTGCAAAGAATCTCAAATCCATTTCAATTTAAACTTGTCGGTTTTCCTACATCTATTTGGGATGAATCCTTATACAAGGCGTGGTCGCTGATTGTATGTTCATTAATCCCCAACATGAACTTGTTCAATAGCACATTGTTGAGGTTCAACGAGGTACTCGAGGCAGAAGAAATCATTTTGTTTGAAAAAACTACTTTCTTGGTGATTTCGCTGACGGCGTCAATTCAGAGGCAGAAACATGGCTCTAAACTCTCAAGCATTGATGCGTTGGACCCCAAGAGATTTGAGAAAATTCTGAACATAATCAAGACTTACAAGCAGTCTCTTTATAAGCTCCGGTCGAACTTCACGAATTTGGTGATCTCTGGCCTGAATGGGTCGCACTTCTATATTGATTTCCTCACTGACAATTTGTTTATTATGGTTGTCATGAAAGAGCAGGGCGGAGAGAGTGACCACCTAAAAAGACAAGAGGATTTGTTGGTATTGGAGAACATTAAGGATGCCAGGACATGGTTCGAGAAGATTGAAAGTGGCAAGTGAGTAGCCTGTATATGGAAGGTATTCCACTTTCTTACCGGAATAGTTGGTAATTAATCCATACTGAGGGCAAAAATTAACAGCAGATCTTCTCGAAGGGTTCGGCTTGTTGACATCACCATCAATATATATTTGCGCTCCGGAATGATAGATACAGGATATGAAATGAAATAAGGCATATTGAGAATTTTCACAATGTTGGGGACCCTTCTCAAACAACGGAAAGAATAATTTCCAATGTGGAAATATTGGGCTTGTGGAGAGATAATCCCGCTGTCTCCGAGGAGTTAAAATTCTTAGCTTCTCATAGATTTTGACCGGAAAATGCCTACCGTTTAAGGTATGCGAAACTCGAACTTCAGGCTCGAAGGCGCGAACAATAGCTGCGTTTAAGCGCGAATTAGACGAGCGCTGTGCCTCGAAACTACTTTCGAGTAAGCACGACAATCGAACCGCGCTTTATGCTCATACACTGCTAACCTTTCACCGATTGCGAGAGTCCCCACAAATTCCAAACAGCTGCGTATAAAATCATGCTCTTCCAGGCTGATTCTTCCATCAGTCTATTTAATTGGGGCTTCAAGAATTCTGGATTTGTTGATGGTTGTGCCTTTGTAGTGCCACCCAATGGAACCCGGCTATTGTGCCGTAGTGGACCCTACAATTTGCACTTTCAACCATGAAAGAGGCGGGCGGTTCTCTACCATAAAACTGACCTCTCTCTCTCTCTGGAAAACACCCGTGCCATACCTCAACATTTATATCAGTACATAAAATTCCGTTGGGTTCATCCGCAAAAACACTTTGATATGGTATGCATACTTTGACCCCGTAGTCACATAACTTACGCAGATCCACTCCACTTTCTGGCAGCACTTTTGAAATATGCAGGAGTTTCTGGCACCGAGCATTCAGCAGCGCGCGACACGATGTTTTACGTCCGG
Organism: Metschnikowia bowlesiae; assembly: GCA_002370295.1. Classification (NCBI taxonomy): domain Eukaryota; kingdom Fungi; phylum Ascomycota; class Pichiomycetes; order Serinales; family Metschnikowiaceae; genus Metschnikowia; species Metschnikowia bowlesiae. The sequence goes on along the minus strand of NLAK01000159.1, from coordinate 12,560 downwards.
TCACATCCCCTCATACCATAAAGAGCTTCTTCTTTTCGATCTCCAAAAAACCCCGCTTTCATCAAATACAACATCGGAAAAGATGGGGAAATTAGTCCAGCTTCTCTTGCATCCAAGTGAGCTCTTCGCGGTCGTCCAGTACATGGGGTTCAAGAGCTCCATTTACCCTCTAGACCTCTCTCATGCATCTCATACGTTGGTTACCTGCTACGAATACTTGGACTTGACCTCCAGGTCGTTTTCGGCGGTCATCAAGGAATTGCCCCCACGGTTGAGAAATGCCGTGATGCTTTTCTATTTGATTTTGCGTGCTTTAGACACGGTGGAGGACGATATGACCATTGACCCAAAGATCAAGGTGCCTTTGTTGCGCAGTTTCCATGAGAAGTTGAACACCAAAGACTGGACATTCAACGGCAATGGTCCCAATGAAAAGGATCGTGCCGTCTTGGTCGGCTTTGATAATATTTTGACCGAGTATCATAAGTTGAAGCCCGCTTATCAGGACATTATCAAACGAATTACGCTTAAAATGGGCGGTGGCATGGCTGACTACATATTGGACGATGACTTTAATACCAATGGCGTGGAAACTGTGGCAGATTACGATTTGTACTGTCACTACGTGGCTGGTTTGGTCGGCGAAGGCTTGTCGGACCTCATGGTTTTGGCTGGTTTCGCTAGCCCCGAGGTACAGGCCAATAACTACAAACTCTCCGAATCCATGGGATTGTTCTTGCAGAAAGTAAACATCACGCGTGATTACCACGAGGACTTGGAGGATGGCCGGTCTTTCTATCCCAAGGAAATCTGGAGCAAATACACCGACGCATTGCCCAATTTCCACAAGAAAGTCAGCTCTAGGTCAGACGGTGTGTTCTGTATCAACGAGCTTGTTTTGAATGCTTTAGGGCATGTCACTGACGTTTTGACGTACCTCTCTTTGGTCAGAGAGGCTAGCACTTTTAGCTTCTGTGCCATTCCACAGGTAATGGCCATTGCCACCTTGGCGGAAATTTACAACAACCCTGCTGTCTTGGACAGTAACGTGAAAATCCGGAAGGGTACGACGTGCAAGCTCATATTGGAGTCTCGCACGCTTCCGGGCGTGGTCAATATTTTCCGGAAATATGTTCGGGTCATCAACAAGAAGTCTAACGTCAAGGATCCAAACTACTTGAAGATCGGAATCAAATTGGGTGAAATCGAGCAATTCTGCGAGATTATGTACCCTTCGAAGAATGCCGTTCCTTTAGGGGCCCACCATAACGTCCGGAGCATCAATGAGAACATTTTGGCGCGTGGAAATTTTGATGTGGATGGGGAGAAGATTATCCAGCAAGAAGTGTTTAAGTGCTGTGGAGTGTTGTTGTTTTCGGTCACGCTCTTGGCTGCTATACTGGTGAGAGTGTTTCTTTGAATGATGTAATACCCAACTGAATCTTAAAAGAAGGAACCAAAACAGGCACCATGGAACGAGAAGAGAGGAGTATTGTACCATGGCAGAGCACTTATGGAATCAAAACAGACTAATTCACGCAAGTCCACCAAGGAAGGATGCGAGAAATAACGGACATGGACAATGGTCGTCTAGTTAGAAAAATGAATGCACGCGAAAACCAGGCCCCACAGCTCAGACACCAATAGTAAACGACGCGCACGAGGTGGTTGATGCCGCACCCTCGCACCAGGTGCCTCTCTAAGCACGATGGCATTATTTCTGCTTCCTCAATGCTTTCGTACTGCACAGCGCACGCATTCGAGTATGATTTATCTCGCACAGCCCGGCCAAGCCACATTCATTGAAAGCTTCGGTTTTCAAGCGGCTTATTACTGTCCACCGGTTTCCACTTTCTAGAGGCATTACATATATAGCAGGAACAATTGCATATATTCGTTGACTATCGAACTCAATTGCGGTAACATAAGAGGGTATACAGAACAACTAAACATCTCAATAGAACAGCAGTTGGATACCAAAAGATTCTGCAATGGAGTTTCCAGTCAAGTGTGTAAAATGGCTGGTTTATGAACACGTCACACCCATCTTGCTTCAGGTGTCCAACGGGCCGTGTCCTCTTATCGCTTTGGTCAATACGTTACTTTTGGCGGAAGATATTCTGCAACGCCTGGACATGCCCCGGAACCCCTCTGATTTGGTCCATCTCCGGAGGCTACTCACACTTCATGTTGGTGAAACTGTAAAATGCTCGGATGTTGTGGCTACTTTGGGCGATATTCTTTTGGCTACCCAAGATTTAGACCAGAGTGTGGTGGACAATTTGCTAAACTGGCTCCCTCTCCTCTACACAGGGCTCGAAGTCAATCCAAACTTGATCACTGGGAGATTTCAGGGCACAGACTTGGCTGCTCAGGTTTTCAGTTCGTTTGGTCTACCATTTGTTCACGGCTGGTGCATTGCCCCAAGCATTGAAGATGAGAAGTATCTAGACGACGATACTTATCTTGTGAACAACGGCGATCTTGAAGAGAGCACTGATGACATTTATAGCAAGGGTGATGAGGGTCGCGGTATTCATGATGAGACTCACGAAAGTGAGAATGCTTGGGCTCAGGCAAAAGATTTTGAAGTTCAGGCCGAAAATTTTGAGAACCGTGGTGAAACCTTTCAAATTCAAACTAAATGCGCCGAAAACCAAGGCGTAAGTGTTGAAGCTCAAGAACGCGCCGAAAACCAAGGTGAGACTGTTGAAAAACAAGTCAAAAGTTTTGATAATCAGAACGAAGAAAAAGAATTTCACGGTGGAAGCGTTCAATACCAAGGCGAAAAACACACGGATCAGGACGACATCGATCACGCCAGATATGGAGAAAAGGTTATTAAGAAGGGGGACTCCCGTAAATCTCACTCTCAGCGTCACGCTAATGATGGAGACAAGCAGGAAATTTTCTCCATCTTTTCAAAATATCAGGATTTCAATTCAATACAGGACTATCTTCTCCAGAACGAAAATGACCTGTCGGCGCACAAGGTTCAAGAGTGGCTCAGAAAAAACAGCACGCAACTCACGAGCCGAGGCTTGATGCTAATGCACCAGCAAATCGCCCCTGAAACAGTGGCGATTTTTTTCAGAAATAATCACTTTTCTACCATCTACAAATCTGGCGACGACTTGTTTGTCTTGCTCACGGATGGCTCGTTCGACAAATCTGCGGGTTATGTGTGGCAGTCCTTGACAAGTGTTCTGGGAAGCAATGATACGTTTTATAATGGAGACTTTACGCCGATTTCGGAGTCGTCGAATGTTCCTGGTGAACGTTATGAAGTAGACGACTCTGAAAATGTGCGTTTTGCGCAAAAGATCCAAGAGAAGGAGGATTCGAACTACGCTGCTCTCCTTCAAAAACAGTATGACAGTAAGCATCTGAAGAAGTCGGGAAATAGACCCAGCAATTCAACCGAAAAGTTGCAGAAGTCTTCGAAAAACAACAAGCTGGAGAAAGGAAGCCCTAGTGCGTTCCAGAGACTCAAGTCCGACTGCACCATCGTATGATCACGAAGGCTATTGCGCTACTTGGGCGATAAACTTTTCTTTATTCTATATTACACAATCATTCTTTTTCTGTGGCCTTATCAAACTCGTCTGCAACGTCGCTATCCACATCTGATTTTGAGTCGTCATCGCCTTCTCCCTCGTACTCCATTGGATCATACTCGGATCGAATAGTGTCCATTTTCTTCAATTCGTCTGTATTGGGCTCACGCAACTTGAAGTTGAGCACATCCACTGTGCTGTCGTGCAAAAAGCGATTGATCTCCGTGTTTGTGGATGCTCTGTACTTTTTTAACTCCACCTTTCCCGAGATAGGGCTATAGTATGCAGCACGACGCTTCTTTGTGTTCTCATCAGAGACAAATTTGATGGCCAACTCGCCATACGGCTTGCTGGACCGCTGGTAGCTCATGTCGTAATTCTTGTAGTGCCGGAACCGGAAACTAGGCAAATCTTCGTCATTATCTGCCAAAGAGTTGGCCGGTTGTTCTCTCTCCAAAGAATCTAACTTTTCTCGCAACTCTCGAATTGACCGTGGGTCCTTGTTCTGGTAGAGGCTCACCCACTCACCGTCTTCGGACGTAATGGGTCTGTAGATGGCACATTTCAAGGCATCTTTTTGCAAAAGTGCGTCGTAAGTATCTTTCTTCTGCCTTTTCAATGCTTCCAAGTCTCTGTTTATCGATGCGGAACCAGTGAACTTCACGGTCAAGTAATTGGTGTCCATCATGGCCGTATCAGGCAAGAGCTGGAAAGTCAGCACCGCACGCAAATGCTTCTTGCGGGGGTGTCTGAACAGCTCGAAGTTCGAAAGCGTCTCCTGCGCATCGTCGAAGCTCTTCTCCACAGCCTTTAACTGCGACTCCGGATCCGCCTTGTCGTCGCGCTCTTCAAGAAGATTGGCGGCTGTCTCCTCCAGCTTCACTGCTGATTGTCTGTCGGCGATGTACTCTGTTCTTCTCAAAAACGACACACCGGGCTCCGATTTGTTTATCTTTCCTATCCCTGCATCTCTGAGCAACGCCCTGTCCTTGGCGTGTAAAGGAATGGCGTTGTTGCTGAAAATCACGTCCGGGTCGCTGCCATCCAAGAACCCATGCACCTGCAAGGGGTTTAGTGTCATGCCGAAATCGTCGTCAATTTGGCCGATGAACTGGTGGAAGTTCTCCTTGCGGAAGAGCGAACTCAATAGACTCTGCTGTTCTTGCTTCGGCGTCACATGCTCCGTGGTATTGTACTTGATGAATTTTGGATTTAATGGCGGGGCAGGCAAGTTGTTTGTGTACCTGATTTTGGCGATGTAGTCCTGCCTGATTGGTTTGTGGCTCATTGGTGGTGGGTACTGCGCTGGATGTTAAATTGTTGATGTCGCTACGATTAATTTGTGAGTGCGAAAAACAATCACATACAACTCTGTGTGGCCCAACATCAATGACACACAATGTTAGTTGGATTGCCATTCTGTATGTAAATTAAAGCATCTATTAGAGTCTACACCGGCCGTCATCACGTTTTTCTGGAGCGCAGCGACAGCCACCAGTCGGAAACGAAACTCAAAATACTATGTGGGATTCGGTAGTTTGAAATTAGCGTGTTGTACCAGACCAACAAGAAATACTTCTCGTGTAAATCCTAGTACGGAAACATTCTAACTTGCGGAGCCAAGGACAGATGTGTAAATGGAATGCTCTTGGTAACCATGGATCCTGCATACTTCCTCAGGCGTTTCGCCTGGCTCGGGGCGGTGAGCAGATTGCGAATTTTCACTGCTTCAGGTCCGGTGTATCGACTTCACCATCCAAGTCCAACGGTTCCATGTTTTAAAACACGTCAACCCATGTTCCCTCAGTCATAGACATCAATTATGTAAGTGATAGATTTCTCAAAAATTCAAATCAGTTTTAGGCATTTTTTCTTTCAAGTTCAACCTATTCGTAGTTTACCCTTGGTGTACATACTTTTTGAAAAAACGTACCTAGAGGCTAATTTTCAAGGGTACTAAAAATATGTCTTAACCCTTTTTAAAATCCATTGGCGTAGCGTGATCTCAGCCAAACACTGTCGATAGACGTTTCGGGAGAAAGTCCCCAACTGCTCTAAATTGGGTGTAGTGGGTATCGGAAAGGTAGCAGTTAATTGTATGCACCATCACCCAAGACATCGCATGTGAGCTATTACTCAATTCGCTTCGCATCATCGGAGGACCACTGCGATGGGAATGGTCTTGAACAAGTATGTAATTGTTCAAGCGGATACATAGCCGCGATATGGCTGAGGTTGGCCCAAGTGGACAATTCACTGAAACCGGAAATAATATCAAAATCATACACTAGAGGTCGGTACTGATGTCTGTAGCATTGGGGTGGGTCCACTTTGGTTATGCGCATCAACATACAGGATTGCCCTACCTCATGCAGTTTCCATATGTAATGTATTAATGATGTAACTGGCATAGCTATTGGCCAGCGTTGAAATCCAGTGAGGTTGTGTTTGAGAGGCGAGTAGAGGAGTATGTTTGGCGGGTTAGCCAAGATGTTGTGTCTTGTGCAGAAAATGGCGCCTTAGGAAGCAGACAGGCCCCATGAGAATGCGAACATCACGAGTTTGATTGGTTTGATAATAAACCGTAGGAAATATCCAGAACTCGACTGACTGTGTCGAATTTCGGGCCGGAATTCCAGGGCCCTATTGGTTTCTGGAACCCTTTCAGCATTTAGTGATAGAGCTCTTTGACGACTTGAAGCAAAGGAATCATACCCGGATTCTTGCCTTGGAAATAGCTCTGCTTTTCCGCTACGGTCGCGGCGATGGTACAATGTGTACATGAACTTGAAGGGTAAATCGTAGACATCAGACCTCGCCCGAGCCTGAGGCTTTTGAGTTGTTAATCCTGCTCTCCCTGAAATTCGTGCTGCTTTGGCAAAATGCTCACTCTTTTTCCTTAACCACTGATTACACCAAGGAAAGCGGAATGCTTAGTAGATTTCGGACTAGGACCCACTATTCAGACCCGGACCGTTCCACACGCGCGAATGAAAGGTTACTTCCAGTGTCGCTGGTGGGATATGATGCCTCTCCACATGCTTTCGAGTCACATGTTGGGTATTTGGCTGCAACGAGCAAGAGATACTGGTCAAACTGGATTGATCAAGTCCTCCTACTGGAATTTTTTAAAGGCTGTTCAGAAGCCATAGGCCCATTTGATCGGCGTGAATGAGAAAATATTTGAGCATAGATGATTAGTAATAGACAATACATGCGAGACAACAGATAAGAGAGCAGATAATAGGTAGATGGATATTCAATATAAATGATAGTAGCTATGACAATAGGTAGATACAAAGGATACTAAAGGCATGATTATTAGCAAACTTCTGAATTCATTCCTTGTATTCGGTTGGGTCGATTCCTCCATAGCAGAAAATCTGGTGGGAGTCAGGCTTGTCCAAATGCTCCAAGATATTGATATCCAAGTCGATTTTTCCCAAATTTGAGCCATCGTGCAACGTATCGCTTGTGCCTTGGCTTGGAGGCAAGATGTTGAAGTTTTCTTTGACCCTGCTCTTATTAGCCGTCTTCACCAAAGGAATGAACCCTTGCAAGTAAGACCACTTCAACAAAATCTCAATCTTGGACACCTTATACTTGTGCTCCAACTCCAACAACTCGGGGTCATGGAGCATTCGGCCCTGAGTCAATGGCGAGTAAGCCTCGATGAGGATATTGTGGCTAGTCAAGTACTCCCGCAACTTCAACTGGGGCAGCCATGGGTGCAACTCCAATTGATTTATAGCAGGCGTCACCACAAATCCTTCACTATTTAACAACTCATCAATGTGCTTGCTTCCAAAATTCGAAACTCCTATGGTGCGGATCTGGAGGACGTCATTTCCGGGATGCAAGTAAAACTCCTGCAATGCCTTCCATGTGTCCACTCTCTTTTCCTTGGACGTGTTTGGAGAGTGTATCAAAACCAAGTCCACGTATCCAATGTACTCCTTGACATCTTGGGCGATTCTTGCCACGGCCTTTTTCGTCTGCTCGTAGCCTTGGTCTGTGTCCCACACCTTTGTGGTGAACCAAATATCCTCTCTGGATACGTGTTCGTTATCTGCAACGAACTTGGCAATGGCCTGCGCCGCCTCCTTTTCGTTATGGTACACCATGGCACTATCAATATGGCGGTATCCCTGAGTCAATGCTTCGTATACCAAGTCAGAAGTCTCTTTAGGAGACAATAGGTAGACCCCAAAGCCGGCCACCGGGATGTAGTTTCCGTTATTCAACTTGTACTTCGTTGTCTGGGTCAATTGTTTAGCGACGGTCTGAATAGTCATTTTGGACTGGCTAATGATATGATTTATATGTGAGAATCGAGGCACGGGTTCGTGGTGTAGTCAAAAGAAAATGGCAGAGGCGCGAGCGTGGGGACTTTATATGGCTGGTTGCAATGCCACCGCCACCGGGAGCGCAATCGTTGCTAGTCTCTATACAGGCTAAAACGGTCTGTAAGACCTGGGCTAAATAATGCTTGAATATAGCCATATTAGGCACCGAAGATGCTATCAATTGAAAAATTCAGCATCAATTAATGTACTACAACTTAATTGGAGGAAAGAGAGGAGGTGAGGGAGGGAGGAAAGAAGGGATAGATTTGGAGAGCCAAAACGGGGCCATAGCGCTATAACGGGGACAGCTGCATACTAAGCTTCCGGCTTCTGTTTTCGTCTAACCATTAGAGATAGCGAAATCCCCAAAGGCGGTGTGACTAAGGCTTTATCTTTTCGTGCTCAGCGTGTGCTATGCGTCGTACCAGAGATGGTTCATTCTGTAGCTTCAGGTGACATCAGCGCGGGGAAAATGGCCGCGTTTCCGAGCCACTAAATCAAATCAGTTGCGGAATGAGACCCCGTCACGTGACTCGTCTTATTCAAGGTGCATGGCAAAAGACCCGGTGTAATTGTTCAGCAACAGTCAAGTCATGAGACCGCTCGGCCATGCCAAGCAAAACCTAGCACCCGGTGCATCGGATTGCTGGTGTATTGATGTTTAGTATGAGTGTGGTGCGCACTATCTAATACTCACCAAAAACATCCAAGCACTAGCCGATAAGGAATCTAAACGTTTTTGCACACCTAAAACACTTGAACGGCTCGACTGATCTGAGACTCTACACAGGAATTGTTTCTAGAATGTCTTCCAGAAAAAAGACCCTTTTGAAAGTGATCATATTGGGCGACTCCGGGGTCGGCAAAACCTCCCTCATGCAGCAGTTCGTCAACAACAAATTCTCCCACCAATATAAAGCTACCATTGGCGCCGACTTCTTGACCAAAGACTTGACAATCGACAACAAAACTGTATCCTTGCAAATCTGGGACACCGCCGGGCAAGAGCGATTTCAAAGTTTGGGGGTGGCTTTCTACAGGGGTGCCGATTGCTGCGTTTTATGTTATGACGTTACCAATGAGAAGTCATTGAACAACTTGTCTTCGTGGAAGGACGAATTCTTGATCCAGCTGAATGTGTCAAACCCACAGGATTTCCCTTTTATTATCATCGGTAACAAGATCGATGTGGACGAGTCCAAGAAAATTCCTTCGTTGCAGAAGAAATTGGTGAATATTACCAACAACCAATTGGGCGGCATGAAGTACCCAGTGTTTGAGACGAGTGCCAAAGATTCTATCAACGTGGAGTCTGCTTTTGAGGTAATCGCTAAGATGGCGTTGCAGCAGGAGGAGTTGAATGAAGGCTCGCGAAATGATATGAATGATGATTATAACGATGCCATCAACATTCACTTGGAGAACTCCCTGTCTGGATGCGCATGTTAGAATGGTCAGCCCAAGTGAAAAGAGGTTTATACCGAAGATTAGATACGTCAGGAAGCAAAGTATCTTTCTTTTCTTGTGCTCAGTTGAATTTTGTGCCCGAATTGGCGTTTAATGCTATCTGTGTTGCGGGTCAAGCTGTCATACGATCGGCTACAACTGCAACTGTTTCTAATACCTGGTTTTGGGAAGCTATACTTACTATTTGTTTGCGCTCTGGGCGGCTTGTTAGGTGGTACAGGAGTCGAGTATCAAACATCAGTTTTAGTCACTCGCTCCAACCAAACTCAGCCAGTCCATGTGTGGAGTGACAAATTCATGTGCGATCACCGCCATGTGAATAAGCAATTCTGATGGTAAGCAGATTCGGCACTACAGTATAACTTAATACGATAAGTGTGACTTTGTAGCGAGGTACTTTTCGCTAGTATAGAAACCTTCTATCAATAAATTAAAATGGCCACGTTGGTTTAAACGCTGCACGTGCCGTCCCTCACATGTCTACGCACTTGTTGGGTCTTTCTTGGTATGCTTCCCTCACATAGTCCGCTAAGCTCCTTGAGCCTACTTCAAGCAGCTGCACACAAGCTTTAACAAAAGATCAACAAGGGGATTACCCGTCTCAGCCTTGCCATTGTTGTTATTGTGCAGATTGTGGTATTGCGGTTGTTGCTGCTGCTGGTATGGCTGGTGGGCGACAGGGGCATTGTCCCAGTGTGCAGGAATGTTGCCTGAGGAGGAGTTTTTCAAGTCAATCACCAAGACTCCGGCGTTTTTGCTGTCGATGTGATGCTTCAAATTCGACTCCCTGCACATCTCGTCGATTGCCGGCTTCAATTTGGCCACCCCGTTTTGGGAGTGCAACCCTTTTCCGACAATCACCCGCAAATGAGGCTGACCGCGCGCTATGGCCTCGCTGATGCGCTTTTCTAAAATCCATTTGGCCTCCTTCACGTAGAGACCGTGTAAGTCTATTTCATCTGCAGCAGAGTCGGAGTTGTTCTGCATAAAGACATATTCAGCTGCCTTTTTATTGCAGTTCTCCGCCTCCTCCAAAGCCTCCTTCAGCTGTTCGCTTAGTTCGTGGGCCCGCTGTTTGTCGCCCGCTTTGAACGCATCCTGGGACGCTTGGGAAAGCTTGTTGCGCTTGTCGTGGAGCCGATTGGCCTGTTCACGGTAATTTTTATATTCGTTGTCACCTGCATGATTATAGTCTCTCTCGTCGAAAAGGGCAGCGCCCCTGCTCAAAACGCTGGTCATGTTGAGTGTGTTTGACGAGGCGATTGTCGATTGGTATGCATCATTATCCTGTATACAAACACGCACCTGTACACCGCCGTTTACCGCAGTCGGCACTTCCCCTGGGCGAACCTGGTGATTCCGAAGAAAGCCAAATAGCTGTGCTTATAAGCATTATTGGACGCACCAAAAACTGCACACTGATGCCTTCACAAACCAGATTCCTGTGCTTGAAGCACGTGGGATCGTGCATACAGTGATGTTTCAAAGGGATCACCAGCGCGGCAAAATGTACCACACTAGCAGAATGATCAAACCAACAAGTCATAAAGCTCTTGCTCCTTCGCACGAAGGAGTCACCAATGATACGGCCTTTTGGCCCAACTTTCGTGACTACTCAAGATTTTGAATTCTTGTCTCTGGAGGTGGCCTCAGAAATACTACATACCAATCAAGGGCCAAGGGCCAAAACGGGCGAAGATGAAATGGTTTCCACATATACAGCAAATTGGGTATTGGCTTTTTGAAGCTTGCTAGTGTGGGTGGAATCGCTTTGCCCAATTGTTATGAACCTTTCTTGGCTTGAAACATCATGGCACACTGGTTGGAATACTTTTGATAAACACTGAAGTGCGGCTGAGACACCTTACCGAAACACCTCCCTGTTAAATTTCAAGGACTTGGCTCGTGCTTTCTGCATACGCTTCGTGGGATGTCTTGGCGAGGCCTTTCATTACACCGCCTGAATTAATATGGCCCTTTCAATGGCACATATCTAGTATAGGGGCTGTTGAAGGCCCACTGCAACTCGATAGGAGGGAATAGCGCCCCTAGAGTAATCAATAATACACGGTGACTGGGCATGTGAGAATATCAGCTGGAAATCAGCTGGTGCCACATCACATGAAAACCTTCACCTGCTGGGCACGTGAGTCACTACATATAGCTTTAATTGTCGTAATCTTCAACATTTTATATCCAAAAGTATTCACGAAACTACTTACTTCTTAGCAGCCTTCTGGGCAGCCTTCGTGACCTTACCAGCCTTGTCAGTCTTCTCGACAGACTTGATGACACCAACAGCGACAGTTTGTCTCATGTCTCTGACGGCGAATCTTCCCAAAGGTGGGTAGTCGGTGAAAGCCTCAACACACATTGGCTTGGTTGGGACCATCTTGACAATAGCAGCGTCACCGGACTTGACGAACTTAGGGTTGTCTTCCAAAGACTTACCGGTTCTTCTGTCGATCTTCTCAATCAAGGTGTCGAACTTGCAGGCAATGTGGGCGGTGTGACAGTCCAACACTGGAGAGTAACCGGAGGAGATTTGACCAGGGTGGTTCAAGACAATGACTTGAGCAGTGAAGGAAGCGGCACCCTTTGGTGGGTCCTGCTTGGAGTCACCACACACGTTACCTCTTCTGATTTCCTTGACGGAGACGTTCTTGACGTTGAAACCAACATTGTCACCTGGAACACCCTCGGCCAATTGCTCGTGGTGCATCTCGACGGACTTGACTTCAGTGGTGACACCGGCAGGAGCAAAGGTGACAACCATACCGGCCTTGATGATACCGGTCTCGACTCTACCGACTGGCACCGTTCCGATACCACCAATCTTGTAGACATCCTGCAAAGGCAATCTCAATGGCTTGTCAGTTGGTCTGGAAGGTGGCTCGATGGCGTCAATGGCATCCAACAAGGTCTTACCAGAGGACTTACCAGCCTTGGTCTCCTTCTCCCAACCCTTGTACCATGGGCAGTTGGTGGAAGCCTCAATCATGTTGTCACCGTTCCAACCAGAGATTGGCACGAATGGAACAGTCTTGGGGTTGTAACCGACCTTCTTGACGAAGTTGGAGGTTTCCTTGACAATCTCCTCGAATCTGTTCTTGTCCCACTTGACGGAGTCCATCTTGTTGATGGCGACAATCAATTGTCTGACACCCAAGGTGTAAGCCAACAAAGCGTG
>NLAK01000040.1:0-128591 GCA_002370295.1 Metschnikowia bowlesiae | reverse complement strand
TTTGAGCGCTTAAGCTCTTCAAAAGTACCAACCGAAATGGTCCCATCTCCATTCAAGAAGATGACCCGATCAACAGAACTAATCAAAGTCAATTGATGAGTGGCGAGAACCCTGGTTTTGCCTTTCAAAAGGCCCTGCATGCAATTCTGCATGATATGTTTTCCAACTCTGGCATCGACAGCGCTCAAGACGTCATCCAACAACACTATATCCTTGTCGGCATAAACCGCTCTAGCCAAATTGATACGGGCCTTCTGGCCTCCAGATAATGTGATTCCACGCTCACCAATTTCAGTAGAGTCACCCGCAGGCAATATTTCTAGATCACTTTCAAGTGAACATGCATAGATCACTTCTTTATACTTTTTCTCGTCAAATTCAGTCCCAAACAAAATATTATCTTTGACAGTAGCGTTTTGAATCCAGGGAACGCCACACAACAACAAAGAACCAAGAATGCCAATTTCACCATCGGTCCTGGACATGAATCCAGCAATAGCGTTCAAAAGAGACGTCTTACCAGATCCAATGACACCTGTGATAGCGACAAACTCACCCTTTTTAATTTCTAAGTTGATGTTCTTCAACAGCGAAAAGATGGTAGCCTCAAATGACGTTGAATTGCTTGTAAGAGAATCGTCATTATCGGAGATACCCTTGGGATCCTTCTCGTAAACTTTCTCAATATCTTCAGAAGAAGTTTCGGGGAGACGCTTTTTCTTGGCTTTGTCGGACTTCGTGTCCTCAGCGTCCCCAGATTCGAAAGATTCCCACTTGAATTCGCCGTTATCTATTTTCAACACCAACCCCTTGGATTCCATATACTTCTGCAATTCTGGACCTGCTTCGGTTCTCACTGCCAGGGGATCGATTTCCTCCGCGGCCAAGAAAGAACATACTCTGGCGACACCAACAATGGCATCCGAACCGGAACTCAAAGCTAATGGAAGCATGAAAACCTGCTGTGACAAGGAGTTAAACAAAGAAATGGATGAGAAAATACCAGCAGGGTCATTTGTGGACTTTCTCTTTGCGTATAAAACCAAAAACGAGGCCAAAGAGGCCAAGATAGTCAAGTTCATTGCCACAGATGTGATGATGTTTCTACCCATCTGCAATTGGTACAATATGCGCATCTCACTCCTGCGGCTCTCACTGATGAGCTCACTATATGGAGTCTCCCAGGAGTAGTACTTGATCATCTTCAAGTTGCTTAGCACCTCTTTCATATATGCGACTCTTTTGTCAGTAAAGAGATTAGCATCCTTTCTGTACTTGAAAAGTTTGCCCATGGATACCGTAATAACTGCAAGTACCGCAATGATGACCCCAACACCAACCATAGCAGAAGCCCCGATGTTGCTGCACAAGATTCCAATGGAAATGGCAATCGGCACAGGAAAACCAAAGAGGAAGGGTTGGAACCCCAAAGCAAAATCGATTCTAGCCAAGTCTGTGCCCATCATGGAGGTGATTTTGGAGGCTGAGTACTCGTGTTTGGAAGCACCATTTAGTTTGAACGACTTATCCAATAATGCTTTAGTCAAAACAGCTTTTGCTTGGGCACCGGTCAACATGGAGTTTTGGAAGGTGTGGTTAATCAAAAGACCCAGGATCAAAATCATAAACGAACAGCCAAGGGCGTACCCGACGCCTTTGCCCGCCCCAGGATCTAAGCCCAAAGCCCTCATCTGAACATACAGAATCAATTTTTTCGTGAGCAAAGGAGATGTAGAGAAGCCCACGTTGGCAAGTATCAAGTACACGATGGCAAGCAGGTACTGAATGCGAAAAGTGTATGCGAGAGCATACAAGATGACCCATTTCGAGGCCTCGAAGTCTTCCAAGTCAACAGCGCGGTCCACGGAGGAAGACTGTGGGGTTTCGCCGCGGGCCTTGAGTTTGTTTTGGATGTGCTTCTCTTGGGCCGAAAGCAACCTGCGGTCAAAGGCCTCCTGGAAGGAGCGGGTCATTGTTTCGACCTTGATATTGTCGTTCAACTTGAAAACGTCAGCAGGGGTCAAGGTCCGCTTGTAGCCGACTTTCATGATTGGATGGAGCCACCAGAAAAATAGGAACGAGAACGGGTTCGTCCGCTTTGGGTATACTTTCCGCTCGTCATCGCTCGGCTGAGGTGGCACTTTTTTAGATAGCAACGGCGTAAGAAGCCGGCGCTGGAGAGGGAAATCCGACATGAGTTTATTCGTGGACGGGCATGGGCAGGTATTTATCCCAGCCGCGCAGATATCGGAGATGGCCCGAATGAGCAGCGCCACGCCAAAAATCCGCGGGAGCCTTCAACCGGACGCCCCCCCCTGCATACGCGCCGGGCAAGGGCTGTCAAGCAGAGGCAGAGGGGAAGGGTCTTTGAATGGGGAGGTCACGCATCCAGTCCGATTTCGTGCAAAAACAATTAGTCACCGTAAATCACCGTGGGCAGCCACCAGTACGCCAACATGGTACCAACAAAGTACCAGCATGGCACCATCATGGCACCAGTGGGGCACCCCAGTGGGGCATCAGTAGGGCACACGTCAAAGGAAGAAGCAGCAATTGCAGCGATATGTAGTTCGCATTGTAAGTCGAGCCGCATCACTTCACGAGCGGTCCATTGTACCGCCAGCTTTTTCGACACTTTCGACTGCATTCTGCCCGCAAGCCTTTTTTTCACCATAGACTCGCCACATTCAGGAATCAGTACGATGCTGGCGGCACGAGGCCCGGGAAATCAAGTGATGCTTGGCTGGGGCACTGCATGGGCGCTGCATGGCACGTGTAGTATGCACCGAAAGCGAACTCCGCTCGATTGTGCGGCAAGAGGCCTCGGAGAAGACGGCCCGCACGTACCGCTGGCCGCACCCGTGGTCGCCCTTAATGTGCAAGCCTCATCCAAAAGACGCCCGATTCATGGAAAGCCCGATGCTTTACGTATTCAGGCGAAGGATTTGCTCCACCGCATATTTGAACCAGCGATGCCTTGACTCGAGTGTCCATAAGACCCATCAGTTCCTGGGACAGGCGTGCGGTACCAAACAATGGTACACGCCCTCCGAAAATAAATCGATGCGCGCGGACTTCGTTGTCTTGACTGCGCAGTCAGGTAGAGCGCTTAAAAACGCTTTGACTAATTTCATGGCTGCCACGAACCCCACTGTACAGATTCTGGTCCTGCCACATTATACAGAATCTGGACTTGCAACAATATACAGAATCTGTCTTGCCCCATTGAACAGAACCTGATACTCTGTCCACTTCGGATTCCCTCTTAAGCATGAAAAAATATATCCTGTCTTTTTTATCAATGCCAGGCAGATCATGTTTCTGGCTGGCCGTCAATACTCGTTGATCCTACCCATATGCCCTCTCAATTAAAAAGAGGGGATGGGGCGGCAAGTTCCAAGCCCTTGGCTTATTGTGTCCGGAATATTTCGTGTTGAAATGGCTCCACCGAAAATGTCAGTCAAACACCCGGTGGCGTCCTAAGTGCCATCTTTAGTGCGGCCTTTCACCAGGGAGCTATCTTGCCCATGGATTTTCCAGGGCCAAAACTCGAACCAAGGGGATCTAAAGTCAGAGTGTTCTGGACATGCTTCATTGACATTGAGGCTTCCAACAGTATCTTCTAGCAAGTTTTGACGAAAATATTGAGAGCTAAGTGATGTTTTCGACGGGACACCTTAGGGCCGTATCATGGACCGGTTTTCCAAGGATATCGAATCTCCGTTACAGGCCACGCCAGAAGATGCACGGATGTACCGGCTGGCACGTGCTCCCAACCACGTGCACATACCTTAGCCACGCACGAAATTGCACAGCAGGTGCCAAACCTGGGAAACGCGCTAACCGGGGCCGTGGACCGAATTACCACCGGAAAATCAAGGATACATTGTTCGACGCGTGCCTCTTATGGCGTGGGACTCGGGCGCGCGAAATCCCGGCTTTCATGACTGCGCGGAAACAGATCCAAACAGATCCAGACTGGTGTCACTAATTTGGACCCTTACTGATGGGCAGGTTGACTTCCCAGTTTGGACACGTCGATTTAGGCATTTTTTAATCTTCTGGTTTCTGGTCCATGTTCTCTTGCAATCTTCAACCGACTTGCAATTGGGACTTTTCGACGCGCCTAGTGATGGTCATGCTACTTAGACCCATCGCAATGGGCATACTAACGGTGTACTGATTAGACCCGCCAAAATCGGGTAACGGCTGAATTCCCTCGTGTTGTTCAAACTGCGCAGACGTTTTTCCAAAAGGTGCTTCGCCGCGGTCCAGAGTCCTCGCCCGGCCTCCCTCGCCGCCCTGTAGAAAGGAGGCCGCGTAACACTGCGCAGCGGTTCGCGTTGTTTTTTTTTCGGTTTCTTTTTTCGGATCTCACTTACGAATTTTTGATCCAGAACTCCTTCATCAAAACACTAAACTGGTTGGTTTCTGTCTTGTGGCCTCCTGTCAGTCTAGCACCCAACGCACTTGAGTTTACCCAGAAAACCCATTCTTTCCTGATACCCCATACTAGCTAGCTGCATACAGCGAGCTCTTTCTACACCCGCTTGAACCCGCCCACATTGGTCTTCTTCATTCCAGACAAAAGAGCCCGCCAGGTGTTCCACAAACTTCCGTTAAAGGTGCCGATTTGAACGCCACCGAAACGAATCTTTACTTGCTGCTTGTCTCACTTTGCTTCCCACAGTTATCGTCAAGCTTCCCGAAGTGCCGTGTTTGTATTGGCCCCCACTCGTTTAACCTTATTTATTTTCGAACATGCTCCTTCCCACAAACACGCTCCAGATCCGGGATGCCTCGCCGGCCAAGGACCTGTCTTCGGCCTCTAGCTCCAACGCCTGTACCGGAAAACACAAGGACGATGCAGCTTGTCAAAAGCCCACGAACAACGACTCCCTTGAGATCGGGTTGGGCGTGGCCATTCCTGTGGTCATGATCATTTTGGTTTTGGGCTTCTTTTTGTTCCGTAACTACCGAAAAGAGAAGAAAGAGTCCTTGGAACATGACCCCGACTTCGACGAGACTGGAGATGCCACTGCCCTTCCTGATTTCCCTGCTTTCACAAATGAAGGAACATTCGACAAGAATGGCTCCAGCGTGCGAATGGCGATGAACCCGGGCTATCCCCTTATGAACTTGCCCAACCTTTCGAACTCCGAATCACGCTCCATCAACAGCTCCAAGTTCAAGGAATCCATCGAAGGCTCGCAGCGGAAGGTGTATCCGGATGCTTTCGTCTTGCCTTATCAGAACCAGATGGGTTCCAAGGCTTCGCTCGACGAGTTTGCCAAAAACTCTATCGATAACCGCGAGTTTTACAGGACTTTCCGCAGAGACCTGGACCAGTACTCTTCACAGAACGTGGGGTTCTACAGTGAGCGCTCATCACCTCAGAAATCTGGGTTGCGAAATGAGAAAATCGTGCCCAAAGCTTTGGTAAGCAAGTCTACCGAGCCTGACTACACAAACTTGCCCAACAATTCGACCTCTCTGTTCAATACTGCCCTCGAGGGCACGGATGTGTCTTCCAATGAAAAACCCACGCGTGCTCAATTCGGGGTCGAATATGAAAATGAGCTGGATCTTGCAATCAACACGACTTTGCCCAGTTCCAACGTGGCGGCTCATAATGCTTTCGATACCGACTCAGAACTAGAGAGTGTCGAGGACGACGAGTCTGTGGAAACCCACAAGGACCTTGCGAGGGCCGAGCATGACATCAAGCAGAGCATTGTCAACAGCCTGGGTGATAACACCCAGGTGAATTCAGGCCACAAGCACAACCTTGAAACCAGAGATACCCCGGGCATCGCTCCTCCAGTGAAGGGAGCTGATTCTCGCATTGATACAGGTGGTGATTCCAGCAGTGATGTTGCGCGTGAGAGCGGCGATGAAAGTGATCAGGAGACCATCAACTCCAAAAATAATGATGTTCTGTCCCCATTTGCAGATACTCATGAGGTTCATGAAGCTCTTCATGTCAAGCAATCAAAAGAGCCCCGCATATCTCAGTTCGACTTGATGAAAAATGTCAGTGACGACGAGGCCGATGACAAGGAGAAGTTGACCGAAGAACAAAAAGAGGAGTTGGCGAGAATGAAATCGGTGTACAAGGTGTATTTCGACCGCACCAACTCTGTTGTCTCTGAGAGGAAAACAGACTCCATGGGAGGCCACCAATTTCAAGTTGATACTTCGCAACCTGTTCCTAACATTGACATTGACAACCTTCGCATCAACTCAGATTTGAAAGGAGACACAAGGTATGACAAGAGATATACCACCGCCTCGTCGATATACGAAGATTTCAACCCCATGAATGGTGAGAGCTTGCCCGGTCTGCAACTCCCCAGAATGAACGGGCAACCCACTGGCGCACATCAGTTCCAACAACAGCATGGTCAGCATGGCCAAGTGCAGCACATGCAGCACCAGCTTCCGCCAGATCAACAGCAAAACCAGCATCACCGACAACCGTGGCAAAAAGCCAACGAGGGGTATTTCCCCCAATTCAAAGAGAACGGCGAACCAGCCTCGCCCACAAGTCCGCAAGACATGACGCCTCTTAAATCATTACCCTATGCGTCTGATATCCGAAATTCCACCATAGAGACGTTCACGGACTATCAGCCAAGAGTGAAAGTAATGTCGCCAGGAGTTAAGCACAACGCACATTTTGACGATACATTGAACTCTCCACAGATATCGCAGAATTCCTTCGGTTCTCAGAGCGTGGGCTCTCACCAGGAATTGCCGCCAGTGATAAATAATGTCTATGGAGGCCGGCCTAAGCCGTCTGCATCACAGCTCTCAAGAACCTCGGTGGTGATGTTGAACCCAGTCAATGAAATCACGTCTCTGAGGAAGTTTAAGCCCGCCGGGTCTTTGCCTTCAGGCATGGGAAACGCAGCGTACAACAGCGATAAATCTTACGCCGAGGACGACTTGATCCCAGGCAACAGGAAAAGCGCAGTGCGGAGAATGATGAACACAAACTTCTAGAGATGTGCCATGGGGACTTGAAGCGCCTTTTACACAAAGTGGACTATCAGCCCCATATTTTTGTACCTATAAATTGTGACAACTTCAGAACGCTACCATAATCAGCAGTGGTCGGAGCTGTTCTTTTCAGTTCATTTCAAGCGGGCTTGGCTTCCACCCACCACCACATGAACCCACCAAAAACCACATGAACCCTCCAAAAGAGGGCTCCTATACATAACGGGTCTAGAAAGAAACCATTTATGCCAAGTTGTAATCGTCGACCTGGTTCTTGTACTTGAGAAGGTTCCTCTTGATCTTCGACGAGTCTACCCACGTCAAGTAGTCTTCCAAGTTCCTCGTGACCAAGTATGCAGGATCGGTGATGACACTAGGCCCCACCCGGACATTGCCCCCTTCGATGAAAGTGTTGGCGTCGGAAATCCTCTCTGCCATGTTCAAGCGGCACATGACCACGCCAATGCGCCGTCTGCAGAAGGCACTGACGGACACCTTGTTCTCCAAGTCGGAGATCTTGGACTTGGTTGCCAAGATTCCCATGTTGTATAATTTGTCGAGAAGCAACTGCTCGTGCTTGATGCGGAATGGGTCCGTGGGCTGTAGCAACGACAAGTGGTGTGCTATTTTCCGGATGTCTCCGCAGATCTTGTTGTACTTATGATAGTCTTCCCTGTTCTGGATGTGGAACCGGCCCATCACCTGAGTGTCTCTGTGGTTATTGTCCTGCCTCCAATTAAGGAAGTCGACCTTTTTGAGCAACTTCTGCTCGTGATGCTTGAGCTTTCTGACCATGGTGGAGTACGATGGTAGAGGGACGTGAGGGCGTGATTTTTCTGTGCGAGGCGCGCCTGTGTGCAGTCGCAGAGATGAGATGACTTGGGACCCTGAGCCATGGCACACGTTGCAAAAGGCGGAGAGGCTGGTGGTTGATTTTCTGCTCGAGATTCAAAGACTTGGCTGCATTGGCGTCGTCTTCGCTGCTGCCCTATTGCTGTAAGACGGCGCAGACTGCATGGGAGCAACGGGAAGATGATGGAGTTTCCGGTACCTTCATCCCGGCCCGGTCTTTGGTTCTGCCATGGTCATGCCACGGTTCTGCCACAGTCCTGCAACGGTCCTGCAACGGTTCTGCAACGGTTCCGTAACGGCTACGGTATCTTTCGATTCATGCACCATATCCGTCTCATCCACTGAGGACGCCCACCATTGATAACGTAGTGGAAGCACCTCAGTCCTGCATGGACCTGCCAAAGCCGCGGACACGATCTAGCACTGAAAGCGCACAAGAACCAAGTTACTGCGGTCGTGGAATTGCACCACGCGATGCGAACCGTGCCAGTCACGTGCCATTTCTGACCGCCACCGTGTGAATCAAGATTGACTTCATTTACATTCAACTGGTCTTCCGGGTGGCATTAACATAGAGGAGATCTTTTGGCGGGAAGTTTCTACTATTTAGAAGCTGATTTGCCGGTTGAATAGTCGCGGAGGGCCTTGATGGAGAAGTGCAGGGCTCATAACCGGTTGGATTGTAATATACACTCTCATAATCTGGAATCGTTATCTCGTTGTCTTCTTACAACTTCTACAAATAACGAACCTCTGTGGTAACTTCCCCTCTTATATCTAAAGGTATCGCTAAGCGACCCTCGTATTCTCACTTCCCCAAATCTGATGCCTTTCCAATACTCGCGGGAATCGCTTCCTTAAGTATTCCACTTGCTGGCTTTCGCCTTCTGCACTGAATCAACTCAGGTGCATTTCGTGGCACTGACTAACTCCGACTGAGTTCCTTGGCATGTACAAAGGGTTATTCATTGGCAAGACTTGGTGAAATGCAGAAAGCATCAAAGAGTGATAAAGTTGGGTAGTGTTAGGTTCCTGTGTAGTTGTTTTCACGTCAAGTACTTAAGAGAAGGTGTATTCGTTGATGATCCTTAAAACAGGGGGGATCATCCAAACTTATATAGATAAAAACTGGCCCGGCCCGCATGAGACGTCGGGCGCCTCATGGCGAGGTGGGGGCCTGATTGCACCATTTCCAGCCGGCGTGGAGGTACGATAGTGCCATATTTGGTCGAAGTGGGGTGATATACACGTTCGGGCCGCCTTAGGCGTCCCGACAAGTCCCGGTATGGCTTATCTAGACCAATGACGCCTTGAGGCGGGTGTGTGTCCTGCATATAAGAAAACCACGACGTTGCACTTGGATAAAAACCACGACGCTGCACTTGGATAAAAACCACGACGCTGCACTTGGATAAAAACCACGGCGCTGCATCGGGTAAGATGCAGCTGGTACCATCTCGTCTGAGTCTCGGAGATAGTCGGTCGGTATTTGGCACGTCTCTCTCCAGGTGGGGGTAACGATGGTTTCCACTTGTAGCGTACGTCGCAGGTAAATTTGGTATCCATGGCTAGCGCGTTACCCATGGTGGATCTAACAATAACCCTTGAGCTTGCATACATCACAGAGGCAAGTTTTAGTCAATCCCTTCAATTCCACAATTCGTGCTTTGTATCTGCCATCTATAAATGTGAAGAGCCAACAGATATATACAACTCCTGGGGATACATAGCTGGCCAAAATATCCCATTTCTCTCTTGATGAATGGATATGTCTGAGCAATTCCTTTAGATCTACCATGGGCAGCGCACTACCCATGGATACACAATTGACCTGCAACGTGCAGTTACTAGAGTAAACCGTCGATAACCCGCATGGAGAGAGGCGTGTCCAATCCCAAATGAGTATCTCCGCTCTTAGACATCTCCGCTCTTAGACATCTCCCTCTTAGACATCTCCCTCTTAGACATCTCCCTCTTAGACATCTCCCTCTTAGACACCTCCGCTCTTAGACATCTCCCTCTTAGACACCTCCGCTCTTAGACATCTCCCTCTTAGACGAAATGGCACCAGCTGTACCTGATTAGGTGCAGCGCCGTGGTTTTATCGAACGCAACGTCGTGATTTTCTCGGATGCAGGACCAGGCTCGCCTCAGGCACTTTGGCTTACAGACAAGCCAAATTGGGACTTTGTTGGGCGATCAAGGCTACCAGACCGTGTCTCAATAACCAACTCCGACCAGCAATGACGTCATGGTGCCCCCACGCCGGCTGAAGGTGGTGCAATCAGGCCCCCCGCCTCGCCATCGGCCCGGCCAGTGGTCATCTAGACAAGTTTGGATGGTCCCCCTTGTTTTGGAGGCCAGCAACGAATACACCTCCTCTTAAATCCTTGACTTTAAAGAATAGAACACAACACATGTGTCGGTAAAGAATTCGCAGCACGTGCCATGCGCTGGGGCATGATCCCTCAATTACCTGGCCCTCCTGTATAAAACGGGCGTTTCCGGGTGTGCTTTTGCTAGTTGTTGAGCCGGTATTTGAGTCATTGTCTCTTGTTCAAATTGCCGCAATTTGTCCAATTCTTCGGACAAAAGCGTATCTTAGGTCTCCAGGCACTCGCTTATCACGGCGCAGACGATATTCGCACACTTGAATGTATGGGCACACCCGGCCATATTGCACCCAAGGGCCGCGCACGGCCTGGCGGGTCTGACCGGGCATAAATATTCAGACATGAGCCTCTGGAACCGGAGTGCTTGGGTCCGAAACCTTCCTTGGTAGCCCTGTGCTTCCATGCCGGATTTGGCGTTCATTCTTGAGGTAACTAGTTTAGAGTGCGGTGAAAAGCCTGGTATACTCGGGGCCTCTGTGGATTCTCGGTTTGTTCAACCTACTGCCAAAGCGTGCACAATACTCAAGAGCGAAACACCAGAAAAAAATTGCATGGGCCAACAGCACTTTTAAAAATGACAGGAAAAAAGTTAAGACAGATCCTGCAGGTGCATACAAACTGGCTATCAGTACCTGGTTTCCTAGGCAAGGTCACGTAGCATTTTCAGCAATCATCAAGTAAATCTTCTCCAAGCACCATAATGGCGTTCCCGCCAATTGGAATGGGTGCATGGGCAGATTCATCAGTCATTACGTTACTGTTTCCATATCCAAGGACTGAAATTTTGACCAGTTTCCCTTTCCCTCCCGAAAACAAAATTGTTCAATTAACAGCAATGCCTGGAGGTTAGGATCGACTTACCCATGTTCATTTACTGTTGACATGGAACCTTTCCCCACTTCAGTCTTCAAAATTCCCATTTGAATATTTGCTACTACCACCAAGATCTGCACTAGAGGCAGTTCCACTCCACTTCACAGTAAAGCTTCTACACAACCTCCACGCCTGCCTACTCTCTTTTTTGAAATTAAAAAGAGGTAAAGTATAAGTATCACGCTTAGCGCCATCCATTTTCAGGGCTAGTTCATTCGGCCGGTGAGTTGTTACACAATCCTTAGCGGATTCCGACTTCCATGGCCACTGTCCGGCTGTCTAGATGAACTAACACCTTTTGTGGTGTCTGATTAGCGTGAAATCTGGCACTTTAACTTTACGTTCGGCTCATCCCGCATCGCCAGTTCTGCTTACCAAAAATGGCCCACTGAAAGCTCTACATTCGTAAAATGTTCAATAAAGTAACAAATTCTTCTTACATATTTAAAGTTTGAGAATACGCTAAGGCTATTTCGCTTCGAGACGTCTAATGCGCAAAAGTCCGGAAACGGATGAGCCTACAACTCAAAAATTGACATCTCGGTAGAGTTCTAAATGTCCATGTAAGAAACCGTAAGGTAAATACATTAAAGCGACAGCGAATCTTGATACTGAAAACGTGCTGCTAATTGTTGGCTGATTACTGAGAAGGGCCTGATGTTATTCCCTGTTTTGCTGCCAACTGGCCGCTTTTGGTATCACTCCCGTTGCCGCTTTATTTATGGGTGCGAAAAGCACTTAGACAGGGCGGAGCAGGAAAGACTAGGATTTCGATCCCGGGATGGACCAAGAAAACTGCACGTCAAAACGGTCCATTTCTGCTGCTCCGCCAATCGGTTGGTCGTCCCGCTGCTCTTGTACGGCTCATGGTTCGGGCACATCCCGAGGTGGTTCTTTCATTAGTACAATATCGAACATCGTTGGGCGGGGGCGGGAGAGGTACGGGTGCCGCGGGCGACAAAAATTTCTCATGTCACGGTGCCTACACCAGCCATGTTCAGGGTACCATGCATGAGTGGCACAAGGGCCTTCTCGTCCAGTGCTTTGCACCAATCGTTCATCGGTAGAGCCCCCATCAGACTTGTCCAGGATGTCACGTGCTACACCGAGCAGATCCCCTTTGAGTTCTGCAAGACCTTCGCCAAGGGCAAGGACACGTACTCCTTGGACAAACAGATCGTGGTCAAGGGCCCCAAAGGCACGTTGAAAATCCAGGTGCCCGGCTTTGTTCGCATGAAAGTCTCGGACGAAAACCAAGTGCTGATCTCCGTGAAGAACCCCAAAAACAAGATCCAGAGGGCCATGTGGGGTACCTCCAGGGCGTTGGTGCAAAACCATGTGATCGGCACCACCGAGGGCCATTTGGCCATTGTCAAGTTTGTGGGTACGGGGTACCGAGTGGCCATCGAAGAGAAGCCCGACGGTGCATGGATAGCCTTGAAGATCGGGTACCCCTTCACGCCGAAGCTAAAGGTGCCTGACGGCTTGACTGTGAGCTCGCCCAACCCAGCACGCTTATTGATTGAGGGAATGGACAAGCAGCAAGTCAAGCTATTTGCCGCCCGTGTTCGGGAGTTCCGCAAGCCGGAGCCTTATAAGGGTAAGGGCATATTCGTTGACGACGAGACCATCAAGTTGAAGCAAAAGAAGATCAAGTAGTGTAAATAGACAAGCAAACGGTGCTTTAAGAGACTAGCCCCTCGATACAAACCCCCAGCATAACCCGTGACTCTGCAACTAGTGGGATAGGCGGGCGTTCCACACCCTGGCTCGGATACTACATGCGTGCGCGGCCCAACCCCCAGAAAAATCTCTTCACCCACTGCACCCTCGCCGTAATCCACCACCATGTTGTCCCTTGTCAGGCAAGCCGTGATGCCCCGGCCGGCCGCCTCGGCTCCCGCCTTGGTGTTGGCCTCCCGTGGTGCTGCCCGCATCACATCCATTCACGCCATTCCTTCAGTTTACACTAAGGATACTCCCATCAACCATAGTCTAGCGGCATCCAACCAGAGAAAGTGCCTATTATCCCGACCAGGCTTACTAGGAATCAAGCGGGATATGATTTCCTGGTTCACCGAGGGCGGCGTGCAGATGGCCGCCACCATTGTCGAAATCGACTCGTGTGAAGTTATCAGCACTGTGTCAAGCCAAGAGCATGGGTTTTCGTCGGTCAAGGTGGGCCAGATCGACAAGTTGAAGAACGTGACACGTCATCACTTGAAGCTTTGCGAGCAAGCTGGCGTCTCTCCGAAAGCCAACTTCGGAGATTTCCGCGTCAGAACAGATGAAGGCCTCATTGCTCCAGGCACCGAGTTGACTGCAGACTACTTCGCCGCAGGCCAGCTTGTGGACGTGAAGGGCGTCTCCAAAGGTAAAGGGTTTGCGGGTGTCATGAAGAGGCATGGCTTCAAGGGTTTGAGAGCCACCCATGGTGTGTCCGTCTCTCACAGATCTGCTGGTTCCATGGGTGCCACGCAGGATCCCGGAAGAGTGCTACCAGGCAAGAAGATGGCGGGGCGCATGGGGGGCAGAAATTGCACCGGAGTGAACATCGAGGTTCTCCACACCGATGCCCAAGCTGGCATTTTGGTGTTGAAGGGCCAGATTCCTGGTCCCAAGGGAAGCTACGTGAAGGTGACTGACGCCAAGAAGATTTATGGCAAGTCGCTTCTTTCAATGGGGCAGAATGCCGCATAACTGTACATAGAACTTGTTCCATGGGCCGCTGCGCTAGCCACAGCGGATCAATCACACGCATTAGGTTAAACCACAATTACGGGGGCCGAGAGGATTCAACTCAACCGCAGCTTTCTCGTATAAAGAATGGTTCTTTGCAGAAGGTTCATAAGCTTTGTCATCACCAAGCGTTCCCTCCAAGGAACTTTCATCCATGGAAGATATCAATGGAACATCCATTAATTGACCATACATCTATGGAGCATCCATCAATGGATCATCTCAACGTACATCATGCACTTTCATCACCTTCGTCAATGGAGCTTTCCCCTGGAACTTTCTCATCCGTGGACTGGCCTCAGTCCAAGAACTAGAAAGATGAGCTAATCATAAATGATTTAGCAACATGAAAAAGCCCAAAAATTTGATGATACACCATTTACAGAGACAGCCCCCGGATGGTTCTGGTAAAAGGCAAGAACCATGTACGTAAAAAGGCTGATCTCCTGGCGATGGAGGAAAAGAAGTTTGTGCGCATTCATTCAAGCTTATATACTCGAGAGCTCAGACCGGGTAACCCCGCAGTCATGCATCTAGTCACACACACGTCAGTCCAACCACCTGGAGCTGGCCGTGATCGATGATCGATGTTGGTACTCTTATTTACAAAAGATAAATGCTTGGTCTAAGCAGCAGTCGCAATACAACAGCTCGCTCAGGATATGCTTTGGCCGCTCTTGCACTCGAAGCTTTTCACGATACAGCCACGTTTTGGCTTGGTCATTGTCCGCCATGAATAAACCGAAAGCAACTATTTTGTCCTGGTTAGGATGCTATTAGTCAAGAATTCCATGGCACTTCTGGCGTCTGACTCCGGCAATACCCTTAGGTTGTCCAAGGCTTTAGCACAGTACAGGTGTGCCATTTTGCTAGTTTTCTCCACTCCATTCCATTTCTCCACGGCTTTGCGTGCAACTTCCACATCGCCCGGCTCGCTGAATTTCCTCCCGATGAGTTCGCCCAAGTGAGGCTCTTC
Source organism: Metschnikowia bowlesiae (assembly GCA_002370295.1). NCBI lineage: Eukaryota > Fungi > Ascomycota > Pichiomycetes > Serinales > Metschnikowiaceae > Metschnikowia > Metschnikowia bowlesiae. The sequence continues at coordinate 113,756 of NLAK01000040.1, read as the reverse complement.
TCTCCAGGCAAATAAGATGGGGGCCGTGGCCAAGCCCAACTTCAAATCCGCCTGACTAGGCTTTCCAATTGCGGAGTCACTGGAGGTGTAGTCCAACATATCGTCAACAACCTGGAAGCACAATCCGATGTTGCGGCCAAACTCGTAGCAGTTCTCCACTATGTTGTTTTGGGCTCCACTCAACACGGCGGCCGCACGACACAGCTTGGACATCAAGGACGCCGTCTTCAAGTAAGTTTTGTGGAGGTAGTACTCGAAGGCTGCATCCACGTTTGTATTGTGGTCCACCGCGTCTTTTGGGGTGGCCACGGAGTATTCATGCTGCTCCACAGGTACCTTCCCCGTGGGGTGTGGGGTCACCTTCTGGTCGCCATCGTTCTCCACGGTGGATTCGTCATTGGTGATGACGGTGTTCTTCAACTGCATGAATTCTCCCTCCACGAGATTGGCAATTGTCGTGGACAAGAGCTCAATCACCTCGGGATTGCGCAAGCGGGCAATGGCCACCGAGGCACGCCCCAATAGAAAGTCGCCGGCGAGCACGGCCATTTTGTTTGTGAAGGCGATGTTCCCACTGGGCCGTCCTCTTCTAGCGTCAGACAAATCTATCACATCGTCATGGAGCAAAGACGCAGTGTGGATCATCTCCACAATCTCCGCCAAGCGCCGCTGCTTGGGCAAAATCCCATTGGCCGAATCCAACTGCGGCAAGTCGTCCATGGGCTTGCTCAAGGGATCCAACATCACCTTCGGGTTTATGCCGTGCAAAATGGCCAACGGAGAAATCGAATTGTCCACCGAGTTTCCCGCAATCACTGTCAGCGTCGGCGTTCCGTTGAACGGCTTTTGCTCCGACACGTCCGACGTGTCGATTTTGATTCTATTGCGTTGTTCGACCGGGATATGCAGCAAGGCTTTGGAGAGCAACAACACCAAGAGCGGACGCACATTCTTGCCCTCGGCCTCGAAGTAGTACGACGACACACGGTTCAACATGGGGTGGCCGGATCCTATCAAGGAGGCTATCAGCTTGGCCAAGTTGGACATTTCGTGGCTGACGATGGAGAAGGGGTCGCTGAAATTGCTCCGAGACGGCTGGACGATCTTCTCTGCGGCATCCACTGCTGTCTTGAAAGTATTGGCGGCCCCGGCTTTGTGCGAGAGTGTAAGCGTTCGCCTAGACCCTTGTATACTCTGCCAGCGACAGGCAAGCGGGCGAAGTCTGAGGTGGGCCATTTATGGAGGGGTGGGACTGCCGATTGAGGTGGTGGGGTTTCCGCTTGAGATGGTGGGAGTGCTTCAAGGTGCCGTTGCCGGTGCACGGGTGCGCGGCCTGCCGGCTGCAACTTTGCTAGTCTTGGGCTGCACCTTGGAGCCTGCAGCCAAGTCTTGCACAACCCTTGCGTTGTTGCTGGAGGCTTTGATTAGAACAATGCTATTTACTCGGGGTCTGCGTCCCGATTGGTCGTCTCTGTTTTTCCCCTCTTTTTCTCCTGCGGTGTGGCCCTGATGGTCGCGCCCGACGGCCTGGCTTCACATACACTACCCACATGGACTGACGGACTATTATTCCATGGACCGACGGACTATTACCCCATAGACCGGACGGACTATTACTCCATGGACACGGACTATTATTCCATGGACCGACGGATTATTATTCCATGGACCGACGGACTATTACTCCATGGACCGACGGAATATTACCCCATAGACCGGACGGACTATTACTCCATGGGCACGGACTATTATTCCATGGACCGACGGAATATCACCCCATAGACTGGACGGACTATTACTCCATGGACACGGACTATTAGTCATAATACAAATGCCTCTGGTCCTGTCCCAATTTAGCAAGAAACGTTTCAGGGGGAATCAAGACTCCAATGCTTCGCTTGGCCCGCTGGTCCAAGTAGGTGAGTCCTAGCAAGTAACTGGCATTGACCCAGCCAAAGCCCTCCGAGGCTACGCCCTTAAAGTCGGTGCCCTGATTTCCGTACTCTGCATCAACCTTGTGTGGCGCAGCAACATCGAGGACATTGTACTTTTCAACAACCACTCCATTAAAGTCAACAAAGGCACGTGTCATCATGTACAACCACCTGTACACCAACCTGCGGGCGGTGCTCACGTAGCCGTAATTCTTCAAGCCCTGCCATACCAAAATCTGGTGCGGTGCCCAGCCAAACGGATAGTCCCATTGCCGGGACGGCCGGTCGATACCCACTGCACCTCTCGACTCCAAAGATCCGGACACCAACCCCCCATGCTCCTCCAACTTGCTCAAGGAGTTCTTGACCAATTTCGCTGCCTGTTCTTCGCTGGCTGCACCACTCCAAAGGGGCCAGAAACACGTTGCGGATTCAAACCGCTCTTGTGCATGCTTCTTGATGTGGTAGTCGTAGAACATGGAGTCCTGCTCATTCCATAAGTATCTTGATATGTTTGCCTTCCTTTTTATGGCCAAGGATTTCCACGTGTCTGCTCTGTGGGTTGTTCCCGTGGCGGGATCCTCCAAGCTGCCACCAAAGTGCTGCCGGAGCGCCATTTCTATATCCGTCTCGTATTTGTAAAGCAACGAGTTCAAGTCCACCGTGGCCAAGTACGCTGCTTTCCCCTCGAGACGGTAGCTCGTGTCGTGGCCAGACTCTCTCACAGCACGGTCATGGAGAAAGTACTCATCTAGCTCGGGCTCCTTGATCTCGCCATGGTTGTACTTTTCGATGAACTCAGCCTGAGAAACCCCGTGTCTTTCGACGTATTTCTTGAGGACTGCATCGAAATGCGACTCTTCTGTCTCTGGGGGTACGCCTTTTCCCTCGGGGTGGTAACATGATAATCCGGTCTCTTCATTCAAGCGGGGCTTGCTGCACCATACGGTGTTGTACTCTTTGATAGCCGCCAAGATGGAGCGGCGCAAAAAGTCGTCTGCTTTGGCTTTGCTTGCGCCAACTTCAAGCATCTTCGCATGCACCTTGATTGCCATATCCGTAAGAAATGGTGGCTGAGAACGCCCGAGAAAGTATGAGCGGTTAGCATTCAAAATCTTGTGGTAGTGATTGATTTCGTAGATGAAATTCTCCGTCATTCCAAGCGAGAGCTCGAGGTTGCGCTGGCTTTCCGGCGTAACGTCAAGGAGTAAGCCCAACACTATTATATACGAGTCCCAGCCATAAAACTCGTTGAAACGCCCGCCGGGCACCACATACGGCTCGTTCAACAAATTGCTCGAGTCCGAGGGGCATTCTTTGGACCCGAGAATGAGGAGCCCTGGTTTCTTGTTGGCCGACATGATAAAGTCCGCATCTAAAACCTCCGGCAAGTACTCCACATGCAAGGGAATGCCTGGGTTTTTGGCCTTGATGGAGCTGAAGTACTCGTACTGGTCCGCCCTGTTGTATGGGATATACAAGCGATGCGAGCCGGTCCTCTCAAGATTGCCGCCACCATCATAGTGATCCTCAAGTATCTTCTCATCGAAAGTCATATCCAAGATGTTATCCTTTGTGATCTCTCGCGACAAGTTTGCCCAGAAGCTGCCCGAAATCAAGCGAGCCAAGCGGTCCACGGGATTTTCATTGAGCTGATCTTCATCCAAAACAACCAGCGTCTTGCCTTTGTTTTTAGCTATGGTCAACTCCTGAAGCAAATTGGAAAGGGCGTAGGTGCCACGCACCTGCGACGTGGAAAAGCCATTGGAGTTGTGGGTGCCCAAACTAAGCACTTTGGGGCCGTCATCGTCGATGGTGATTTGACAGTTTTGGTCAGTGTCCTCACTCTCCAAGAGGCGTTGCAAGGTCTCGTTGATGTTCTTGATGAGGAACTTGCGGGGCCGCATGTTGGCATCCAAGGAGCCTCTCCTCAAGCGAAGGCCTGGGGGAGGGCCAGGCGAAGCGACTGATTTGTCCGACATGCCGCTGGTAATAAGATGGTGCAAAGGAGCGGGCAAAAAAAATTTCCGGCCAAACGGGCGACGTTTTGTGGAGCGAATGTCCCATGGAGCCATACAATGCCTGGCAGTAGTGCAGGAATGCCCCGCGCTCCAAGCGAATCTTTGCAGGGTGCTTCGCAAAAATCCCGCGGGGGAGCCAATCAGGGACGAGCGGCGAAAGCAAGGGGGGCCGGGTCACGTGCGGCTCCACGGCGACTCCACGGCGGCCCATAAGTCCTGGGTCAACCTGCCCTTTTCCGCACAGTGGCGGGTAGAGTGCACCTGTGCCGTGTAGCGTGAGTGCAGTGAGCTGCGCCTCTGGCAAGTTTGACGATCTTCGCGGGCCCGCCACATGATGCGTGTGGACAAAATTGGAGTCTTTGAATAGGAGTTCTTGAAGCTTGTCCAACTGAATTTTTTCAAATTGGCCTGTCCCAATCGGGGCTTCCAAATTGGCCTTTTCAAAAGGGGTTCCAGCCAATGGCAGAATCAAGGCCTGGTTCACCGTGTCAAGGAGACGACAAGTTAAAAATTCCCGATTCCTGCGCCAGCCTTCGGGGCACTGGACAGCGGCCAGCGGTCTAGTTTGGACTGGTGCACAGCGGTCATTCCCAAAAGAGTCAGACTGGCGAAACACTCGTCATAGTATAGGCCCAGTGCTGGGAGAGCGGCCTCGGGGCATGCGGGAGTTTGAGCCAGGGCACAGCTGGTGTTAGGTGCAAACCCCGAACTCCGTCCCGCTCCGTCCCCGCTTTTCCGGATCCAGGGTGTTCGTGCCTCTGGCACGTCAGTGTGCCCAGCCTCAGGCTACGTAGGGGAAAGCCATGGCCCGGGGGATCTCGGGTGAAAGCATGTAGTAGGCCCGGGCAGCGTGGTCCCGGGGAGACACGCCTCGGGACCCTGGCCCCGGGGGAAAGGAACCACATGCAAATCTGGGGTGGGCAAAGCGCCCCCTGCACAATGCGCGCCGTGGTGGGGGAAGCCGATGCGAGTGTCCATAAACTTCCCGCTATATAAGGTCCGGTCCCCCGCCCGCTTTCAAACGCTTTTTTTTTGCTGAATCGAAGTTACATTCTGAAAGCGCTCTTAAGCCCAGTCTTTTCTTCAAGTTCTTTTGCAAGCTCCATCTAACAGTTTATCCCAGGTTTCATTATGGTTAAGGTAACAGTCTGCGGTGCAGCTGGTGGCATTGGTCAGCCCTTGTCGCTTCTTTTAAAGCTCAATAAAAACGTCACGGAGTTGTCGTTATTCGATGTTGTCAACGTTCCCGGAGTGGGCGCTGACTTGGGCCACATCAACACTGCCTCCAGCACAAAAACTTATTTGCCCTCCTCAAAGGAGGACAAGACCGCCTTGGCCGAGTCCTTGAAGGGCACGGACTTGGTGGTGATTCCTGCTGGTGTACCAAGAAAACCAGGCATGACCAGGGACGATTTGTTCAACATTAACGCGTCTATCATCCAGTCCTTGGCCCAGGGCATTGCAGAAAACGCCCCCAAGGCCCTTGTGTTGGTGATCTCCAACCCAGTCAACTCCACCGTGCCTATTGTGGCGGAGACATTGAAGAAGGCCAATGTCTACGACCCAGCGCGCTTGTTTGGTGTTACCACATTGGACATTGTGCGTGCCAATACATTTATTTCGCAATTGTTCGATGACGCCAAGGCCACCGACTTTGAAGTGCCCGTTATTGGAGGCCACTCGGGAGAGACCATTGTTCCGTTGTATTCCGTCGGAGCCAAGTCTCACTACGACAAGTTGTCTGCACAGCAAAAGAAGGACTTGGTGCACAGAGTGCAGTTCGGAGGTGACGAGGTGGTCAAGGCCAAGGATGGGGCAGGCTCGGCCACCTTATCCATGGCTTACGCAGGATACCGCTTAGCCGAGTCGTTGTTGAGGGCTGCTGCTGGCGAGGAAGTTACCGAATGCACCTTTTTGAATTTGGACTCATCAATCAAAGGTGCTTCTGAGGCCAGAAAGTTGGTGAATGACCTCGACTTTTTCTCACTTCCCGTGAAGTTGAGCAAGGCCGGAATCGTGGAGGTGAAGTACGACATCTTGAACCAAATCAACGACGATGAGAAGAAGTTGTTGGCTGTGGCCATTGACCAATTGTCGGGCAACATTGATAAGGGTGTTGCATTTGCCAAGAAGTGAGCGCAGGCATGTTTTGAATTGCATTCAGCAGGCTCAAGCAGGCGGCAGCAGGGATAAGAGCAACAAGCTCTCGAGCAGGCTTCGGAGATGGTTGCACATACGCGCAAAGAAGTATCAGAAGCAGAATGGACATGTCCGAGGAAGTGGTGCACGGAATCTTTGAAGCCACGGTGTTGGTGGTTTCGATTAGGCACGGCGGCCAATGGCGGGACTCCCGCAGAATCAGTGACTACCATAACCAATGGCAATATAACGGCGCGGCACAGGCGTAGTAAGTAGGTGACTTGAGTCACGGAGCACAAGGCCATATTGTAGCGGACCATTTCAGCAGGCGGTCAAATCGCTGTCCCAGGCACGGCAGCTCAGGCGTTCAGTACACCACTGTTCATGATGGCCAAAATAAGTTAAAGCATAAGTACAAGTCTTTTGTAGAAGTACAATTCTAGTATAGAAACACGTCTCAGTCAGAAGTAAAGGTGTCAGACAAAAGCACAAGTGTTAGACAGAAGTACAGGTCTCAGACAGAAGTACAGGTCTCAGACAGAAGTACAGGTCTCAGACAGAAGTACAGGTCTCAGACAGAAGTACAAGTCTCAGGGCCAATTAGACCCGGTCCATTCTTCATCAAGTCTAGTGATGCAGCTGCCTCAGCAGTCCTCGCCCATCAGTACGCCCAAGCAGGTAAGCCATCTCGTGATCCTCGCCCACGCGTCAGTATGGTGACCCGTTCCCACGACGGTGTCCACGCACCTCCGTCACGCACCAGGGGCTCGCGCACCAGCGCCTTCATGCTCTCATTTTTTCTCCTCAACAACCAAACATCCCAAATACAAGTCAGCGACTACTCAGCACCCACTCAGCACCCACTCAGCACCCACCCAGCACCCAATCAGCAGCAAACTTCGGCAGCCACAATGGAGCAGATTCTAGACTTTTCCAAGGACTTGGATCTCGACTTGTTCGATTCCATTGTTGACACGTTCTACAAGTCGGGCCCTGAGCAACAAAAGGCGTCGGTGGTGCTCTCGCAGTTCCAGGAGCATCCGCAGTCGTGGACCCGGGCAGACAAGATTTTATCCTCGGCCAAGAACCTGCATTCCAAGTACATTGCGTTGTCGTGCTTGAACTCGTTGATCAAATATCGGTGGAAGTCCATCCCGCAGAGTGAGCGCAATGGCATCCGGAACTTTATCATCAACATGATCATTGCCTTGTGCGACGACGAGGCCACGTTTGAGCATGAGCGCGCGTTGATTAACAAGATCGACTTGACCTTGGTGTCAGTGTTGAAGCAGGAGTGGCCGCACAACTGGCCGCAGTTCATCCCGGAGATCGTCATGAGCTCGCGGTCGTCCTTCAATGTTTGCGAGAATAACATGAACATCTTGAAGTTGATGGGGGAGGAGGTCTTTGACTTCAGCCAAGAAGAAATGACCCAGGCCAAGGCAAGCAACTTGAAGTTGAGCTTGAAGGCGGAGTTTGAGCAGATCTTCAAGTTGTGTTACGAGGTCTTGGACAAGAGCACCAAGCCTTCGTTGATCATCGCCACCCTCACTGCTTTGTTGAAGTTCATCCACTGGATTCCTTTGAACTACATTTTCCTGACCAACTTGTTGCCTTTGTTGACCGACAAGTTCTTGGCCCCCGATGAGACCCGCGCCATCACTTTGAAGTGCTTGACCGAAGTGTCCAGCTTGATTTCCGTGGAGAACGGCCCCAAATTCATTGAGTATTTCCGCTCGGCCATGGAAAAGGTGTCCGTGGTGGTGCCTCTCAACGTGTCCTTGAAGAAATCCTACCAAACGGCAAACTCCAACGACCAGTGTTTCTTACAGGACTTGGCCATGTTCTTGTGCACCTTCTTGAGCAACCACTTGCCGGAGTTGGAGGCCCAAGAGTCCCAGCGAGAGTTGCTACTCATCTCCCTCAGCTATCTCATCGAGTTGTCTACCATCGAAGAGCGGGAGTTGTTTAAAACCTGCTTGGACTATTGGTCAACCTTCGTGCTTGGTTTGTTTGAGGAGATAAGAGACTTGCCTGCCAACGAGTTGTCTCCGTTGATGCAGTTGACCCATGCCGCCATTCCCTCCAACTTGAGAAGCGCTGCCAATGGTGCTCCTGACCCCGCTGTCCTCGCCAAATTTCCTTTGAGGCAACACAAATACGCTCAGGTCTTGTCTAAATTGAGATTGGTTATGATCGAAAAGATGGTAAGACCCGAGGAAGTCTTGATTGTTGAGAATGATGAAGGTGAAATCGTCAGAGAGTTCGTCAGAGACACCGATACCATTCAGTTGTACAAGTCTATGAGGGAAGTGTTGGTCTACTTGACCCACTTGGACGTGGTGGACACGGAACAAATAATGAATGAGAAATTGGCCAGACAGATAGATGAATCCGAATGGTCTTGGAACAACATCAACACCTTGTGCTGGGCCATTGGCTCTATTTCCGGTACCATGAACGAAGAAATGGAAAAACGCTTCCTAGTTTCCGTCATCAAGGAACTCTTGTCTTTGACAGATTTGAAGAAGGGCAAGGATAACAAGGCTGTTGTCGCCTCGAACATCATGTACATTGTTGGTCAATATCCTCGGTTCCTCAAAGCTCACTGGAAGTTCTTGAAAACCGTTGTGAACAAATTGTTTGAATTCATGCACGAAACTCATGAAGGTGTTCAGGACATGGCATGTGACACATTCATAAAGATCACCATGAAGTGCAAGAGACATTTTGTTGTCACACAGCCACTGGAATCTGAGCCGTTCATCATCGAGATCATCAACGAGATCCAATCTATCACCGAAGATTTGCTGCCTCAGCAAGTGCATACGTTTTACGAGGCATGTGGTGTCATAGTAAGTGCTCAAACACAGAAAGATGCACGAGACCGATTGCTAGGTGATTTGATGGCGTTGCCTAATGTGGCTTGGCAAGCTATCGTTCGTTCAGCAGCCGAGGACCCAACCTTGTTGATGAATGCGGAAACGGTTAAGATTATCGCGAACATCATTAAAACGAACGTCTCCGTGTGCAAGGCCATGGGTCCGGGATTTTACTCGCAGTTGGGCTTGATGTATGTTGATATGTTACATTTGTACAAAGCTGTGAGCGGAATGATTTCGGATACAGTTGCTCGTGAGGGGGTCATTGCAACAAAGACACCAAAGGTCCGTGGGTTAAGAACTATAAAGAAGGAGGTTTTGAAAATGATCGAAACCTATATACATCAAGCTGACAACTTGGAGGAGATTGTGAGAGACCTTTCAAAGCCTTTGTTAGCTGCAGTCCTAGATGACTACAAGACTAACGTTCCCGATGCTAGAGATGCAGAGGTGTTGAGGTGTATGACAGCATTGGTGTCGAGGGTTGGCCATATGATACCCGAGGGCGTGGTGTTGATCTTGCAAAACGTTTTCGACTGTACGCTTGACATGATAAAGAACGACTTTGTTGAATACCCCGACCACAGGGTCGAGTACTATAAGCTATTGAAAGTGATCAACACCAAATCGTTCAATGCGCTTTTACAGTTATCTGGAGAGGCCTTCCAATCGTTGATCAACGCAGCCTTATGGGCAATCAAACACAACAACAGAGAGGTTGAGGAAAACGGCTTGTCTTTGACATTAAAGTTGATCGAGAACGTGGAGAAGTTGGGTCAAACCCCGTTCACTAAAGCGTTCTACGAAAATTTCTACTTCCAAATCTTGTCTGATACGTTCTACGTGTTGACCCAGCCAGACCACAAGTCAGGCTTCAGATATCAGTCCCAATTATTGGCGCAATTGATTCACTTGATCGAAGACGGAGTGATCCGTGATCCCTTGTACAGTGCAGGAGAGGTTGCCGAAGGCACCAGTAACAGCGAGTACTTGAAACAATACTTGGGAAATTTGTTGTCGTCAGCTTTCGACAACCTACAGAAGGACCAGTTGGTGAATTTTTTGACAGTTTTAACCTCTGTCTACGGAGATCTCAACAAATTCAATGGTGTCATCAGAGACTTCTTGGTGCAGATCAAGGAGTTTGGCGGAGACGCCACCGACTACCTCTTCAAGGAGGACAAAGAGCTTGAGAAGGAGGAGCAGAGCAAGTTGCAAAGAGAAAAGGATCTTCAAGTGGCTGGATTAATCAAGCCATCCGAAATGGAGGACTAGGCTGACGGGAAAGAGCATTCTTGCCACTTGCGGAGGGAACAGGTCCTTTCAACCAAGGATGGCCAATCAGCTTGAGTTTCGCTTTCAGCTGATGATTATATAGCAACAAACACAACAGCTAACGACACCCAAACACTTTTTGTAGGGATCAAAAACATCCCAAGTATTCGAGATTCAGAACCTAAGATTTTTGCTGAGAATAGAGAGCCCCTCAGAATTCTGCTGAGCGATCATGGCGTGGGCGCAAGACATGGCAAAAGGGCTCTATGGCAGGCCCTTGTTTCAAAATGGTTAAGGTGCAGCCAGAAGTTCGGGTATTGCGCAGCGTCTCGAGGGGTAGTGCGCAAGCGAAAGCTGGGAAAAAGAAGCCAAGCGAAAAACTCGAGCCCCACTTACACCACCGCAACATGTCAGACGCCAGCACACCCAAAGTTGAGCCCAAAGTCGAGGCCTCCGGCGAGGCCAGCGACCAGCCTAAGCCCCCTACCGCCAATGTCTTCCTGATGTTTGGAGCCAAGAAGGAGAAGAAAGAGGACGGCAAGGACGACAAAGACGCCAAGGACACCAAAGACGCCAAGGACACCAAAGACGAAAAGAACGACGGTTCCGACGGCGAGGCCGCCGAAGAGGAGGCCGAAGTGCACTTCGAGCCGCTCGTGCACTTGGAGAAGGTCGAGGTCAAGTCCAACGAAGAAGACGAGGATGTCTTGTACAAGGTACGGGCCAAATTGTTCAGGTTCCATGCTGACAGCAAGGAATGGAAGGAGCGGGGAACCGGAGACGTCAAGTTCTTAAAGCACAAGACCACGGGCAAGACCAGAATATTGATGAGGAGAGACAAGACGTTGAAGATCTGCGCCAACCACTTGGTGCAGAGCGACTACGAATTGAAGCCCAACATCGGATCTGATCGGTCGTGGGTGTACAACGTGACGGCCGACGTGTCCGAAGGAGAAGCCGAGGCGCAGACGTTGGCCATTAGATTTGGAAGCAAGGAGAATGCAGACAAGTTCAAGGAGCACTTTGACGAGGCCAAGAAGGGGAACTAAATAGAGTAATGTGACGCGCGTAGACGCAGCAATTGTCCGGCGCGTAAGATTGACCAAGGCCGGGTGGCCAAGAGGCAAGAGATCCAGAGGCAAATGGCAAGAGGATGAGTTCCAGAGGCAAGAGGAAGAGTTCCAGGGACACAAGAGTTCCAGGGACACAAGAGTTCCAGGGACACAAGAGTTCCAGAGACAACAAGAGTTCCAGAGACGAGGTCAAGTTCAAGAGAACACCAGAAGGTGTAACCGTTGGTGAGGTCCATTTTGTAGGCAAGGCTTCACCAGTACGCTTGTGGGATTGGACCTGCACTCACTGCCCATCGAAGTGGGTCTTTAAAAACATGGCCTGGAAGCAACCGCGCTATCAAGAGCTGCTTGTCTTCACCTCCTGCCGCACACGGCCCGGCATTTTTGCACCCAAGGGTAGTGCGCGGCCCAAGACGGGTGTTTTGGCCTCAGGAACGAAAGCGTGTGTTCTGGTGCTCTTATAGTTTCTTGAGTGGGGCTGCAGTGTGCTCTTGGTCATCTTGTATTCTTCTTGGTTGCATCTATGTGTATTAGAATCCTCACTCAGTCTTGTTCCCTTTCAGGCCGGTCTCCTGACTATAAAGTGTCCTGAGGGCCCAGCCCCAGTCGATTCCGTCTCGCCGGCTAAATGCATCGCAAATATTCCGAGTCACGTTTCGTCCGCTGCTATTGAAGACTGTTCTGAGAGCCATGTTGTCCATTCCGGTACGTTGTCCAATCCGGTACGTTGTCCAATCCGGTACGTTGTCCAATCCGGTACAGGTGACCAATCCGGTATTGTCCTGCACCGAGTGCCTCGACACAGGCTCCTTCTGTTCGTGTACATTATAGTTGGAATGCCAGGTGATGCAGTCAAAGCGGCACCTGTTATTAATAATTCCGGGAAAAAATGGTGTGTTCGGATGTTGGCACAAGGAACTACGGTGTTCCACAGTTTTGCATACACAGCCATTTTTAAGACAATTTTTAGGATCGTAGCCGTACCGCACCTCTCATCGCACCACTTCAGCCAGTTCCCCACCTCGAACCGTGGACGAAAATCCAGGTGTGGGTTTTGACGCCCACATCTAAACCGTCCACCCCTCATAGGGCAAGCCCCGTCTTTTTCCCGGTCTCCGTAAAGTCAAGCCATGGTGCTTGTCTTTGACCCCACTCGGTGCGTGTCAGGCTGGGTCGATGGCAGAGGGCATATAAGGTGTGCGCACCATGCAATTCCCCAGATCCACGTGCACCAATTTCCCGTTGCCTGGTGTTGACCCCCTTCAGGCCTTCAGTTCTTTTTTCTTCCCTCTTTTTCTCCGTCTCCTCCTCCAGCCCCTACGGTCCGTTCCAGCCGCGTCCAATCCCCTCCAGCCCTTCTTCCATAAGCCAGCTCGTCCCGAATGAAGTTCGGCAAGTATTTGGCATCGCGCCAGTTGGAGCTTCCAGAATACCTGGGCCACTTCATCAACTACAAAGCACTCAAGAAGCTCATCAAGCATCTAGGCTTGCCCGCGGCGTCGTGGGCCGGCGAGCCCATGAATCCCGAGGCCGTGCAGAACCAGCTCAAGGAAAGCAAGGCCTCGTTCTTCTTCAAGGTGGAGCGCGAGTTGGACAAGGTCAACTGCTTCTACTTGGAGAAACAGGCCAACTTGACCGTGAACTTGGACTTGTTGATGCTCAAGAAAAACGAGCTTCTCCACAAGACGTCGCTCGTGGCGCTAGACACCCACGAAAACAACTTCCGCGACTCGATCTTGTACTTGAACTTGTACCAGAGCTTCAAGAAGCTCCACCAGGACCTCTCGCGGCTCCAGCAGTTTGTGGAGTTGAACGAGGCCGGCTTCTCCAAGGTGGTGAAGAAGTGGGACAAGCGCTCCAAGTCCCACACAAAGGAGCTATTCATCCAGACCGCGGTCAATGTGCAGCCGGTGTTCCATCGCACCGAAATCAACCACCTCAGTGACTTGGTCACCTCGTCGTTGCTGGACCTTGAGTCCATCATGGACGGAGACCACTCCATCTTAGCCGGCTACCGCTCGGGTGGGTTCTTGGATAGCGCCGGAGGGGCGGTTTCTAGGAACAACTCCACGTCTCTGGTGAAGCTCGCTGACTACAGAAAGGCCGACTCCCACTCCGCCAGCCCCGACGTCAAGTACGAGCCCGCGCCTCAGCTCTTCGAGCCCCCGTCCCGCTCGCTTTACTCGTCCACCGAGATTGATGGCTTGTATTCGAGCTTTGTGAGTATTGCGTCCACCAAGATTCCTGATATCGACGACTTGAGGCGTTGGTGTGAGCGGGTGCAGGCCAGTGAGGAGCTGCCGCACCTACTCAAGGAGAAGCTCTCCAAAATCTTCCTCTTGTCCATCGTCAACTTGAAGATCCCGGACTCGTTCCTCGAGACCTTTCTTTCCCTCATCAACTACAACATTGACTTTAATGTGCACAACGACGAATTCAACTTGAAGCCCATAATCCACGAGTGCTGCTCCATCCCCCCGGCCTCCCTAGCTGATGAGCTGCATGTCGTCATCAACAATGGAGTGAAAGTTGTGAATTCCAACGACTCCGTCAACCACTCTAGAGTGTTCATTGTGGAGCACATCTTGAAGTCTTCTTCCAAAGATGCCCTTACCCATCTTTTGGCGGATAAGGACTCCAACGGACGGACATGCCTACATTACGCTTCGCAGAACAACCGCATGGACCTCTTGAAGATTCTTTTGCCCTATTTCCCGGTGGACCGCATAGACGAACTCGACAATGAGTCCATGTCCGCATTGTTGTTGGCAATAAAGAGCTGTCATTTCGACGTGATCGCCATTCTCTTGCAAAGCGGCGCAAACTGCTATCCGGAGTCCAACGACTCGAAACTCCAGTACTTGCCCATAAATTACGTTTGCAAGTTTGGGGACTATAAAACGCTCGAGTTTCTCCTAAACTCCAGCACTCCCACCCCCGAGATGATCAACCGCCAGGATGTGGAGGGCCTTTTCCCTCTCCACGCAGTGGCCCGAGCCGGGAATTACAAGTTGATCAAGCTTTTGATCCAGTATGGTGCAAACATCAACCAAGCGGATTCGTTGAACGATTGGCCTCCCATATTTTACTCCGCACTGAAGGGTCATGCCCAGACTACTTACGAGCTTATCAAGTTTGGCGCACGTTTGGACATTATTGATGAAAACGGCTACGATGTGTTGTACTACTGCGTCATAGAGGGACACGTGGACGTCTTGAACCATCTATTGTGGTACAAGAAAGAATTCTCCAAGAACAAAGCCACTCTGCACGCCCAAGATACCGAGTCCGGGGTCAAAATCACGTCTCTGATTCTCGACGAAGTCGACCTGGACAATAGTGGTGAGTCTGCAGAAAAAATCCATCCCGAGTCCATTCCCCACCTTGAGCTCCCGCCTCCAATCTTGCCACTTAGAAGATACGGCCACAGCTTCTTGGAGCAGAAGGTCCTCATCGAATTGATGTTCCCCATCGATTCAAACTGTATCAACTTGTTCAACTACGGCACGGAGTCTCAACCTGGAAGAATCACCATCACCTCCAATGTTTCCGATATCGTCCCCAGAAACATTCTTCTTCCTGTTACGGACGGGCAAAAGGGCACCGCCAGCTGTAACTTCCAAACAGAGGTGGATATCCTCAATGAATTCCGGATTGACTTGGAGATCTTCCCCAAGTTCGGAACCCGGTTAATTGCCAAAACCACGGCGCTCAACTTCTCGCAAGTCGAGACGTTATCTCCAGAGATCAATTCCATCTCTTTGCCGTTGTTTGACATGAGACTCAAGAATATCGGAGAGTTGAATCTCCGGTATCAGGTGATATTCCCGTTTGCCGGGACGCTTCTTGAGACGACAAAGTACGACACATACTGGAAGTCGTCGACCTGTTTCGTCAAACAGAAGCCAGCACTCCCCAAGCTCAATCTTAATGGCGGCTCTCCAAACGTGCTGTCGCCAGGAAATGTGATGGCCTCGCCCAATAAGTCGCATACTACAAAGACCTCAGATATCAACACTCCGCCAACCTCGGCGTTTGTGACTTCCACCTCCTTGAGCGGAGAGTACCTCAAGGTGAAGGTTTGTCTCCTTAATGATGGAACACCGGTGGCGTGTCCACACTGGGCCATAACTGTGGCGGAAAACATCGAGATGTTTCTCCCCAACATATCTTTGCACCAGTTGAACTCCATGACCTCAAACCTCTTCGACTACGAGAAGGTCCTTCGGGACTTGCACAAGATGAAACTCCGGGATTTGTCGCTCGTCAAGAAGTTGCTCAAGATCATCTACATTCCGCTAGATATCATTCTAGATACCTTGGACCCGAGCATCAATTTGTCCATGGAGTTGATCTTTCCATCGCTCTTCGAAATCGAGAATCTACCCTTTGCTGGAAATATCCACCTGAACTTGAATAAGTTCATTGACCAGACGTTGACTTGTGTTTTCAACCACATCCGATCCATCAAGCGGAGACACGTGCAAGATAGGTCGCTCATCTTTCTCTCGTCGAACTCCATAGTGTGCAAGATCTTGAACTGGAAGCAACCCAACATTCCCGTCTTTCTAGTCATGAACGGCATTGTATACAAGAGCTCCAAGGGCGAATTTGAAGCACGGACTGCAAATGGTCTTTTGTTGGGGGAACTGGAGGAGGAGAACGGCGCGGAGCACTCTCCTTCCCCAAAGCCCAAGTACCAGGTGTTGGCCAATGACCAGGAGTTGACCATTCGGTCCATAAAGGAGGCCACGAACTTTATTCTCGACAACAATTTGATCGGAGTGATCACCTCGATCCATCTTTTGAATCTCGTGCCGAAGCTCGTGCCGTTGATTCGGTCGAGGGGCTTGGTGCTTGTGGCTTCCGGAGACCTCGGGGACACCAATCTGGAGACTTCTTACAATGATTTGGATACATACACCCGGACGGAGATAAATGGCTTGAGATTCGATGATATCTTGAGCTTCAAGGACAGCTCGCTGGGGGAGGGGACCAAATTTGATTGAGGTAGAGGTGTTGAATAAGTGGTCATAATTGAAGCGAGTAAAAGAAGGCAGTTGAAGTGGGTGAAAGAAAAAAAAATGTCGTCACAATTGAAGTGGTTAAAAGAATACGAAATAAAAGTAGAGGAAACTAAAATGAAGAATAACCTTCACGTCGAAATTTTCAAGAGCTGTTCTTGTAGAAAATCTAGGCCACCAGAAGTCGTATTGGAGAGCCATTCTATTTTCTCCGCCTTGGCGGTGGAGGAGGAGGCGCAGGAGCCTTTTTTTGGCGGGCCTTTTCTTGCAAGCGGCTCGGGCCAGCAGAGGTATGCTGGGGAATTGGAGGAAGCGATTTGGTGGCGAGGTATTCTTTCGGTAGGTCCAACAATCCAAGCGTTTGACGAGACGATAGGTAGGATGGGTTCTGCGAAGCATACGAGCCCTGAAGCGAGCTCATAAACACATTTGAGTTGTTGTCTTGGAACATTTTGCAGCGGGAAGACGACGCCAAGGGGCCACTGGCGCCATTCCAACCACTTTCCGTCAGCTCTTCGTTGTGGGATCTTGTATGCTGATTATAGTCGCTGCGAGAGTTTGCCTTGACCGAGGCAACTCGAGTAAAGGAGAAAGATTCGGTGGATGCAGAGAAGTCCAGACCCGAGTTCTTGAGGGAAGCCACGCGGCTTGAACCAGAGGTGGCAGAGACGAGCGAGTCGCTACTATCATTTTCAGTTTTGAGCATGGACAACGGCGACACCCTGCTCCTCGTTTTGGACAGCTTCTTGAGCCACAGGATGTTGAGGCACTTGATAGCGGCCTTCACTATAGAGTTCAGGTCCACCGCGGTGGCATCGCACGGGGCGGCGGCCGCAAAGTCTTGACGGGTGTCGTCGCAGTTCAAAATCACGTTTGACAAGAGGTCGAAGATGTCCTTGGGTTTATACTTGGGACTGATGTCGTTCAATTGGGACAGCACCAACAAATGGTGGAAGGTCTTCAAGTAGGTGAGGGCCAAGAAACGGTCGTTCAGCGGCGAGTCGGAATGCTCGTTTTCGCTGTAATCGAGATCATTCAACTCTCGTATAAATATGTCAACCAAGATCTTCAAGTCGTTCAAGTACGACAACTTGCAGAATTCCGCCGACGACAATATGGAAAACAAGAACTTCAACATCAAGATTTTGATGATGTGAGATTCCTCACGGTTCATGTGGTAGGCCAACAAGTTTATAAATCCCGGAATGCCATTCACAGACTTCAAGCCTTCGATGACCTTGTTGTTCGCTAGACTGTCATTGGCCGTGTATGTATGCATCATGTATTGCTCGTTGATGAGAAGAAGAAGCTTGAATTCTTCGTACGCGATCAACTTGTTCGTGTCGTTGAAATCGTCATTTGATAAATTGTAATTGTTAAAGTTGGAGTTGGAGATTAGGTGGTCGATGAGGTTTGGAATCAAGGTGCACTCGGTCAATTGCGTGAACTCCTCGCCCGACAAGAGGACCGTATGGTACAAGTAATTGAAAAAGATATCGCAGTTGAATTTGAGGAGCACGTAGTTGGAGTGGGAGTAGTCTTTGGGCTCGAAGAGCGGCGCCGTGTCGGGGGCGTACCGCACCTGGCTGGAGATGAAAGTAGCCGACACCTCCACAAACGATAGATCCTTGAGCAATTCGAGAAGCTGGCTCTTGGGCACGGTGTTGTAGAGCCTCAGTTTCTTGTCGTCGATAAGCTTGAAGAACACAAGAAGTACTATGGAAAGCACCTGGCTAAGCGTGAGGGCCTCCGTTCTGTTTGCAGGGCTGGCCGTATTGGCCAAAAGCTTTAGGATGGAAAGGATCTTGCCCAAACAAAGCCTGTAGTTCTTCAAGAACAAGTTGGAGTTGAGAAACGTCAAGCTGAGGACTGAACACTTGTGGTATATCTCGTCCTCTTGACTCAAGAAGTCTGCTGCGGACTTGAGGAAGAACGAGATGTTCTCGTTGCACTCATGGGGGTCGCTTAAGATGAGGATGGGGTGTAGTGTGTCTAGAAGCTGCTCGAAGTCATGTTGGGGGCTGGAGGGATGGGAGGGCGAGATTGTCTGGGGAAACGATGTGGGCGGGGCATTGGGGGAAGCATCTATGCTGAGGGATTCCACACCAAACATGTAAAGTTCTGAATTGTGCAATTAGGAGGGATTATCAAGAATGGAGGATTTCGGCGGGAATGAGTGGGGCTGCCCTTGGGTGGGGTGAGGTGGGTTTCAAGGTGGTTCGGGATATGATCAGAGCTACAAAACTCAAATGTCATGTAATTGGAAAGCTCATGCAATGGATATGCAGATGGGGCATGTAAATAAACGTCTGCAGGCAAGGATTCCAAGCCTTTGTAGCGGGTGTTTGTTAGGTGTGTGGATTGTGGGTGATGCAAGCGAGTGTAGTATTTAGTTGTGGAACTGCACCTCGACTTGCGCGACTTGTTGCTGACGACACGACGGGTCATTTTGGGGGAAATAACAACCTGAAACCACCACCTTCTAACAGCGACTCGCCCACTGCATCACCGGCGCCATCACCGGCACTATAAACGGCGAGGTAAACCGCGATATAAAACGCGATATAGAGCACACCATAAAACACACCATAAACCACACCAAAAGCACACCACACCAAAAGCACGCCACACATAATGGAGCGTACTCTTCAATGAAGCACCTCAGTCGTAGCTTCACTACCACCATCGATAAACTTTGATCCCCTCAATATTTCCACAGGTTGGCTGGTGGACGGCAGAAGTGGAAAAAGTGTAGAGCACTGCCAAGACAGCTACTGCCCCACTGTCTTCAAGTAGACATCTGTTCCCCAGCCCCAGTACGTCTGCACGCTCAACAGGCCCTTGGTTTCAGCATCTCCCTGTAAAGTATCGTTGAATATCTCAATATAGCTCTTCAGCAACGGCAACCCATACCCCATGCCGGCCACGGTGTTTCCTCCCAAGCCTGGAGGCACATTCAACGTCTTGTAACTGTCACCCTCGCCAGAATCATAGGTGGTGAAGGAATAATCAAACATGTGATTTATGATGTTGGGCGGAATACCTTTACCCTTGTCCCTGATACGCAACTCCATGAACGACCTGTCTTTCGTGCTGGTTGAAACAGTCACACGCACAGGATCCGGAACTTGTGACTCTATATGTGCTCGGAAAGAATTCTTGAACAACTCCTGGAGGATATAATCTAGGTGGTACTCGATGTAAGGAAAAAGAATGGAGTCGGACCGCGAGTAGTTCTCGGGCTCATCCTTCGAAGTCCAGAAATTGCCCGGCCGGAGGTTCGTGTCAATTTCGACAGAGACGGTCTGGTCGTACTTCATCAAGAAAATGTCATTGACGTGCTCAGCATTCTTCCGAATCACCTCTCGGATGTTCAAGAGCTTGATGATACCATTGTAACTGCCTCCTTTCTCGTAGCTGCCCGAACGAAGCGCATTGGTCAATTGCACATGCTGGTGGGCGATCAAGCGCATGGAGATGCGCTCAATCAAGTGCTGGTCCAAAAAGCCCTTCACTTGGCCGGGGGAGATGAGGTGCATTACTTCGCCAAATCCCTTGGAGAGCGTAGGCAAGGCATCCGCGTGGATTTCCATGAACTCCGAAAGAACATTGTCAGAAAAGGCCTCGTTTTCATCCAATGAGGAGATGCTCCTGGACAGCGCCTTCAACAAGATCGAAAGCGACTGAAGGTACATGTTGTAGGACTCGGAAATGGACGGATTGAGCATCACAAGGTACGGCAAGTTGCGGAACGTTCGTAAGCGCCGCGCATTATACACCAACAACGACTCGATGGTATCGGTGGCAATCAGGGGAATGTTTTGTGGCGTGAGTTGCCTGGATTGAGTGTACAATTTGTGGATGGAAAACTTCTGGAGCGGTTTCGTCAGGTAGTGGTAGATGAGCTTTTCAAGCGCTGTGCGAACCTTGTACTCGTGGATGAACTCTTTGTTGCTGGGGGCGGGCGAGTAGTGTGCCCTTGAAAGCACACGCCTGGCCAAGGAAGTCATTGGGAGGCGGCGGGGTACAAATCGGAGGGAACCGTAGAGAGCGATTGGAGAGTATGATGACAATTGGCGCGACCCCACATTGACCACGCGCGAGGTGCGAGTGATGGAATGGAGGGTAAAATTGACTAGATTGACTAGATTGACGAGATTGACGAAATTGACCAGATTGACTAGATTGACTAGAAGTTGATGGAAATTGAAGGGAATTGGCAGCCTATGCCTCCACAATTATGGGCTTGCAATGCAAAAAACATGCCCACCCGTCCGCTGGTGTACGGGTGCGCCAGCGGTGCGTGCAAGCACACGCATCTGATACCGCTGCCACACATGTCATCGGAACACTGTCCTCGATGTCGCCAAGATCTGGGCAAGAAAGCCCGGCGGGAAAAAATCGACTGGATCCAGTGTGATATATGCGGTGTCTGGTTCCACAACGTGTGTGTACACGTCAGCACCAGCGACCAGAACAAAATCGCCTCCTACCACTGCCCCGGGTGTGAGCCCAAACATGGCCCCTCCCACATGAAGCGCCAACTGAAGCGCTCCCGCACGAAAATCGATTACGTGGCGCTCAACCTGGGCGAAACTTATGCCGTGGATAAATCCATGCACCCACATGTGCCGAACTTCTTGGCCTGGGAGTCGCCCGGCGCTGGCGTGGTGCGCTTGGATAGCGCACAACTCACCAAGCACCTCTTGCTAACGTGCAGCTCGCCGGTGGTGGTGTCGGGCGTGACCATAGAATCGGGCCTAGAGCTCCCGGTGCCGCGGGAGAAGGTCACCGTGGACTTCGTGACGGAGCACGCGGGCGCTGAGGAACCTGTTGAAGTCATGGACGTGTTGTCGCAGCAGAGTGAATCGCCCGGGTGGAGCTTAGGCCAATGGCGGGAGTATTTCTATACCGGAGCGGCGGACCGGGACCGCCTCCGCAACGTGATCTCCCTCGAGATTTCCCAAGTGGAAGGATTGGGCAAGAAGATGCACCGGCCCCAAATGGTGCGAGATTTGGACCTCGTGGACAAAGTGTGGCGTGATACCGATGGCTGCCACCAGCCAAGGCCACAGGTCACCAAGTACTGCCTCATGTCGGTGGCGGGGTCTTACACAGACTTCCACATTGACTTTTCCGGCACCCCGGTGTATTACACCGTGTGCCATGGCAGCAAGACGTTTTTGATGTTCCCCCCGCTGCAGGTCAATTTGCAGCTCTATGAGGCCTGGTGTCATGAGCCCCAACAGAACTTCACGTGGTTCCCCACTTATGGCAAGAGGGTCCACGGCAAAATGGCCGTGCCTTCGGGCGGGCTCAAGGTGGACTTAAAGGAAGGCGACCTATTCATAATCCCCAGCGGCTGGATCCACTCGGTTTATACGCCTGACGATGCGGTCATCCTAGGAGGCAATTTCTTGGCCTTAAAGGATTTGGACATGCACCTTCGCATATACAACTTGGAGAAGCGCACGGGAGTGCCGTCCAAGTACCGATTCCCCATGTTCAATAAGGTGCTCTGGCTCACGAGCTATTACTACTTGAACAACCAGGATGAGTTTGCGGCCGATCTTGGCATCGGGCTCTTGCGAGGCGGGCTGGCGCGCGGACTGGACGAAATCAAGGTGGAAGAGAGGCCTGAATCCGTCTCTGGGTCTGAATCGGAAGCAACCGGCCCTGAAGCAACCGGCCCTGAATCCCAAGCAACCGGCCCGGAGTTGCAGATCAAGAGAGACACGCAGGATGGCTGCCCCAATGGAAAGTCACGTGCGCGACATGTGTTGGGCGAATTAATAGGCCACTTAGAAGAGCACTACGAGATGAGCAAGACACACCCAGTGGCCAAGAAAAGCATCCCATTTCGGCTTGTTGGGCGAAACATTCCCGAATATATAGCCAAGTTGAATCAGTGGTTGAGGTCCTATTGATTATGGCCGACGGGCGGCGCACGAGGGAGTACTGTATATACCGAGAGAGCTATGATTTGTTTGGGTGATTTATAATTGCAACTTAGAGCCGTTTTCCCTGGCAGCTTCGCCAAACTTCTTGATTCTGATCGATTGCACAGCAATAAAGCCCGAAGTGTCCTCGGGAGAGAAGCCCGTCAACTCGTCCATGGAAGACTCGGTCTCGTCGTACAATTTCTCCGTGTCACTCCATCTGCCCAAAATCGTGACGCTGCCTTTATAGGCTCTGGCTCTGACTGTGCCATTGACGGTGATCTGAGAGAGGGGGATCATGGACCTGACGTACTCGCATTCGGGAGTGAAGTACATTCCGTTGTACAACAACTTGGAGTATGTCACCGTGACAAACTGGTCTCTGATGGCGCGCACCTCTCTGTCCAAAGTCAAGCCCTCCAAGTCCACGTGAGCGCTTCTCAAGAGAGTCAACCCAGGGGTCTCGTAGCATCCTCTAGACTTGATGCCAATAAACCGGTTCTCGACAATGTCGATGCGGCCAACTCCGTTTCTTCTGGCCAAGGAGTTGGCCTCGATGAACAACTCCACTGGGTCCGTCACGGTCTTCTTGCCACCTTCTAGGATCAACTTGGTGGGCAATCCCTTCTCGAACACCACTGAGAAGTCCTCTGGGGTTTCTGGGGCGTCAGTTGGGTCCACGGTCAACTTCCACATGTCCTTTGGAGGCGTTGTGTTTGGGTCTTCCAAGATTCCGGCCTCAAACGAGATGTGGGCCAAGTTCTCGTCCGTCGACCATGGCTTGGCCTTCGTCTGGGCAACGGGAATGTTTTTGGATGCAGCATACTCCAACAAGGCGTTTCTGCCAGCAAACCGGTTGAAGAACTCGGGGTCTCTCCATGGGGCAATCACCACCACGTCTGGTTTCAAAGCGTAGAACGATAACTCAAACCGAACTTGGTCGTTTCCTTTGCCCGTGCAGCCGTGCGAGACTGCGAAGCAGCCTTCCTTCTCCGCAACTTCGATTTGGGCCTGTGCAATCACTGGCCGGGCCAACGAGGTCCCCAAAAGATACACGTTCTCGTAGATGGCGTTGGCCTGGATAGCGGGAAAGCACACCTGCTCGACGAATTGTTTTCTGACATCGCTGACGATGAACTTGGTGGCGCCAATGGCCAAGGCCTTCTTTTCGGCGGCCTCGAAATCCTCCTCCTGGCCAATATTGGCCAAGAAGGCGATGACTTCGTATCCCTGCTCGAGCAACCAGGCAAGGATCACGGAGGTGTCCAAACCACCGGAGTAGGCTAAGCAAACTTTTCCTTTGGACATGCTGTAGAGTTTGTTGTAGAAAGTGTAGTAAAAAAGCTACAAAAAAGGCGAGAGGGATGGACGACTTTAAATAGCGCCGATTGTCGACCGCGGCAAACCAAGGTCATTGCCGGTTTGGGACGCGCGTGCCGGCATACAGTGTGACTCATTTCCGCGCGCTCCTTCTCTGCACCGCACTCCTTCTCTCCACCCGGGCGTCTCCCCACCCTGCTTTCTTTTACAGACATGCCTGAAGGCCAGTCAAATGATTGACGAACCATTCTTGGCCAAGCTAACTTTTGGCAAGACTGGCTCATAATTGGCTTTGTGTCTTCATGCCTATGTTGTGTTTGTGAGCCTTGCGTCTCGCTCCTTGTTGGAGGTGTTGATGCAGGACATGGCATTGTCTGTTGGGAGCCCGCCAAAATGCTCCGTCACATGATTCCAGAGCTCTAGGTTTCACTTCCTTTCAGTGTCATATAAATTGGTTCGATCGGGAAGGCCTTGTCCTGAAGTTTGCTTCGAGCCGCCGCATCAATAGAACACCGTCCGCGGAATTGGGGCGAAATACCGGCGTTCTCGTCTGACATTGCCGCAGAAGTCTCTCTTGGCTTCCGGCAGCCATATGGATGAGAAATCCCATAAGACAGAACGAGCTTTTATGGCCCAGGCCGGTAAGCTTTTTCCGACAAAGCCTGTCAATTGATGCTGCGCTGAGGCTAGGGGGTGTCTCGGAAAACCTTGCCGAGGTCTGCCTGCATACCGGCGCGCGAGTCAGGATGACTCGAAGTCATGAGTCAACATCATTAGGCCATGCTAAACGCCAAAAAGCCCGGGATCACCAACGCCATAAGAGACAAGTTGGGGTTTTCCGATGAGGCACTATGGAGAAGGTTTTCCGCTCGCAGGCTCGAGCTCATCGACGCGCTAGACTTGAGCTCGCACAAAGCCAGCGATCAGGAGGAGAATGTCGAAAGCGTGGCCCGGATTCTTTGCCAAGAGTTCCATTATGGTCCCGACGCCTTGGAGGATTTTGAGGCGCTTGTTCGTGCAGCAGTGCAAAGCGTGCGGCGGAACAGGAAACGGGGCCAGAAAACACGGTCGGCCGTCAAAAAGGCCAAGCCAAATTCCTTGGTCAACAATGACACCGCGAGAAGCCAATTTCTCATGGAAATAGCCCACATCGCAGACACTCAGGATACAGTCTATGACATGAGCTACTCCACGAATACAGTCATCACCAACCAAGACCGGTCGCGTGCGGCTATCGACACCATTATTCGACCCTTCGAAGGCCCTCTAAATACCCGTGCCACAGGCTCCGGGGCGGAGGAATTGGCTGGGCATGCCCACGAAAGCGCCGAAAGAGAATTGAAGCTCCATTCACTTCGTCTCACTCTTCTCCTCCTGATGAAGCGGTCCAAACTGTGTCTCCAAGTGACTATGCTGGCGAAAAACGACCTTTTCCGAGCCATAGGCCAGAGCGCTCTTTCGTCCGTGTGCATGCTCATGCTCGAACGGTCATTTGGTGGTATCAACCGGACTTCACTAGAGCATATCCGGAAGAAAATCACCAGCACGGGGTTTCAGGCGAAATTCTACCGCAGTCTTGAACCCAGCTCCACTGCCCACTCCTCCCTCGATGACGACACGGCTGCTGGCACCCTCCACACCTTGATGGGATGTTGTATCCGAGACTTTGGGTATGACTTTGTCCTCCAGTATATGGGCGAGGCCTTCTACCATTGCATATTATTGGAGTACCCGTTTGTTGCCAGCGCATCAGTCCCTTTTTGCCAGACAGAGCCCCCGCCTTGGGCATTCCAACTGTCTCCTAAAGAATCGGAAAAGTTCCGCGAGACCGAGCCTCAGAGCGAGTCGCTTGAAGCTAGACATTCATCTGAGAGTGCGCCTCTCGAAGGAAACCTTTCAGAGGCGTCGGGAGCGCTCAAAGCGGCACTGAAAAGGAGTGAAGAGTTCTCCGGAAGGGAGTTTGCAGAGGAAACGAAAGAGCTTACCAATGGCAATCCTCGGGAAACACCCGAAAATAAACATCATGGCACTCAGGAAGAGACTCTGAGAAAGGCACTGGATTGTGCCCAGGAGCAGACACTAGCACCAGAGAAAGGGAGCCTTTGCCCAAATGAAGACTTTGCCGATTGCAAGCAGGAGCTTCTTGGAAGTGATCAAGAAGCCGCTCAGAATCCAGGGCGCAAGAGCCGAGAGTATGGCTCGCTAGAAAAGTTGGCTACAATCGCCAGCAAGCTCGAGCCCAGCCCCGGGGCCGGGACCAGCCGCCAGCCACGGAGCCTTACGCACACGAAAGTCACGCTCCGGTTTCTCTCATCTGCGCTCAACTTCACCTACCCGGTAGCCACTTCGGCGCCGCCGCGCTACAACGAGGTGTTAGAGAATGCGCGGGCCGCGTTCCGGCTCCCCGAGGCCCAGAACTACGCCCTACGCAACCGTACAAGCGGCGCGGCCATCACCGATGATTTCCAGTTGGAGCGCCTCTTTTCGTCACACCACCAAGTGGATTTGGAGGTGTATGCGCTCCGCGGCTCACGGGTTCCACTCCGCGACTCGGGCCCCGCGCCGGGCCCTGCCATCCCCAAACCTGAGAGCCCACGCTCGTTCCCCAGCCCCTCTTGCCTGCGGCCGCCGCACGTGGGAAACAAAGAGCATACACTCATTGTCCCGGCGCCCGAACTCAGCGGTGGCCTCAATGCGGCGGACCCTGGTGTGCCCAAATTCCAGCCGCTTCTCTGAGCTCGCACCTTCAGCCATTGCTGATGCGCAGGAGTTAGACACAGGACTAGTTCTGGAGGGAATTGGGTGGAATGATTTACATGAGTGCCTTGGTGATCCCTTTGGTCATACGGAGAAAGCTATCGGCATGAAACTGCTTTAGTGTCAACGAAGTCAGCTCGAAGGGTCAAAGTACCTGCGGTGCCGGATGCAGTCAAGTAAGGCTGCAATTGGACATCATGAAGTCACACGCATGACTTGTGTGCACGGCAAGGAGGGATAAGTGCATCCTCCCTCGTCCCGCGCTTGCTCGTTGGTGCTGAAGATTTGAAATATTCGGACATTAAAGCAGCTCCTGAAATAGGATCTGTTTAAGACTGGAGTCCGTTGAAGACTGGAGTCCGTTGAAGACTGGAGTTCGTTGAAGACTGGAGTCCGAGAGCAATCAAGCACTGCGCTGGCTAATTAGTGGTCACTAGTGTATGGAGATGGACCAATACTGAGAGTCCACGCAGCCTCGGTCGCCGTCTCTCCAATTCAAAATTGGTAGCCCTTGCTGCCGAGTCATTGTGGGCTGAGAACCTTTAGAATTTGAGAAATTACCAGAGTTCAAGCGGTCCGCCGCCTTTGCGCGGGCGAGTTCTATTCAAAGAAGCCGTCATCTTGACAATCCAAGGAGACAGGAAATTGATGGATGAAGGTATATGAATGATTGGGTGGAGATTATGAGAGAAGGGCTTAAATGGTGATATCTGGGAAGAATACTTGCAAGCTACCATACACTGCCATGCAGCCTAAAATCTGGTAGCTTGAATCACCGGATGCTATTGATTTCCCAAGCGGAGGAGATTAAGTAATCATTCCAGCCTTGATCCTCTTTTGCACCTATCTTCACCAGGATTTCACTGATGGCGCCTCTTCTTGGAAACCCTTCAACGTAAGCGGGATCCACTCAAGCATTCCAGTGCCGGCCATGTCGCATCCACAAAGGAATTCCTGAAACACGACTTGCACGCCATTCCTACTTGTCATCAAACATTCATGACACAAACCCGGTCGAGCTTTCCTCGCCAGCCATAATGGGCCATTATAGCACACTGCTTCAAATCCGCCTGAAAAACTCCCGACCATCTCAACAGCCCTGTTCCTTCGTTTCATTACTGCTCGTCATGAGCGCGCCGGCTTGCAGCTTGTCTACAGAATGCCACACCAAGCACAACGGGTATAATATACCGAGGAGGCGCAAATTCCCATGAATATATTCCGGCGCAAATTCCCATGAATATATTCCGGCGCAAATTCACATGAATATGTTCCGGTAAAAGGGGGTTATTTTTATTTCTCCCCGCAAGTCCTGGTACTCCACATGATCTTACACGAGAGATATGGACAGCACGTGTTGCATGCAGGCACCTACCTCAACGGCCTGCAAGTCTAACCATCAGCAGCCAAATTGCTCATTATGTGCCATGACCACCTTATGCCTGCATCTATACCAACAACTTATACCAACAACTTATACACAAGCCATGCCCACAACTTATGCCTAATGCTAATACCTGCATCTTATACCTAAATACCTAACTTATACCTAACTTATACCTGCATCTAATACCTACACTCTATGCCTACGCCTTACATCTTTCTATTTTACACCTTTACACCCTGTGCCTAGACCTGCATCTTTACTCCTTACACCTTGCACAATTCATCCCACGCCATTTAAAATTAGACTAATCGTCTAAGTCCCAGAATTAGTCCTTGGTTGGCCAGCCTTACAGTCATCGGGTCGCGCGCTCATATCCTCTGGTTACCACGTGCGCATATCCTCTGGTTACCACGTGCGCATATCCTCTGGTTACCCACTGCGCCAGTACCTCCACCAACGAGCAACCACTCATCCCGCCTGGGCGCTTCCGTTTCCTCAGCAACTCAAGGCCCTCTTTCAAGGCCTTCATTCCCGCCCCCTTACGGTTTGCTGTGCGACGTTTCGGCCATTTGCCCTCCGCTTGCTGCCATCCTCACACCCCATCCACCAGCTCACTTGCCAGCGCCCGACGGTCCGCCCTAAGATTGGCCCCTCCCTTGGCCTCCCCGAAATGGATGCTGCAATTGAAACGAACCCTCCCAAGCACTCGCACCACCGTCTGGCGTCAAAGGGCCCTGAAGCGGCCCAGACTGTCAAGCGTAGCCCGGAACCCGGTCCGCTAGCAGCGCTTGTGCGGCCCAACTATGTGCCGCCGCTCAATTTCTCCTTGGTGGAAGACGGGATTTACCGGAGTGGGTTTCCCATGCCCATCAGCTACCCATTTTTGGCGCAGCTCAAGCTCAAAACAATTATATATCTCGGCGACTTGGGCGATGAGAAGAAGAAGGACAAGAAGTCGAAGCCGGAAGGCCAAAAGGGCGCGGGCAAGAGCGAGAAGGCGGGGAATGACAAGGACTGGAGTGACCTGAAGGACAAGTGCAAGGACTCGAAGGCTGAGGACAAGAACCTCAGTGACCTGAAGGACAAGTGCAAGGATTCAAAGGCTGAGGACAAGTGCAAGGATTTAAAGGCTGAGGACAAGTGCAAGGATTTAAAGGCTGAGGACAAGTGCAAGGATTCAAAGGAGGAGGACAAGTGCAAGGATTCAAAGGAGGAGGACAAGTGCAAGGATTCAAAGGCTGAGGACAAGTGCAAGGATTCAAAGGCTGAGGACAAGTGCAAGGATTCAAAGGAGGAGGACAAGACCTGCAAGGACCTGAAGGCCGCGAAGGACAAGAAGGACAAGTTATCGTCATCGGAGATCTTACAAAACTACAAGGCTTGGATCGAAACCACGGATATCGCTTTCCACCACCTCGTCATGCACTCGTCTCAAGAACCGTTCACGCTGAATACCCAGGACGACGCCCAGACTCCGTTGACCGAAGCGTTGCAGCTCATGCTCAATAAAGACAACTTCCCCATATTAATCCACTCGAATAAAGGCAAGCATCGTATAGGTGTGTTGGTGGGGTTGATGCGCAAGATCCTTCAAGGCTGGTGCATCAGTGGAATCTTTGAGGAGTACGAGAAGTTTGCCTTGGGAAAGTCAGAGTATGACCTCGAGTTCATTGAGTTGTGGCAGCCGGAGTTGTTCTACGAGGAGCTGAAGCTTCCAGAATTTGTGCGGATATGAGTTACTGTATAGAGCCCGATTGTTGTGTTGAGCAACAGAGGTCGGAGCTTCATGAATTGTTCTTCATTTCCCGGAGTTTGGCCATGACTTCTACCGGGTCGGTCTCGCCCGTGGCCTTCAAGACCGCAGGATCAGACAACCTCATGAATGGGTTGAATTCCAACTCATCGCCGATGGTAAAGGCCCCGGCAGACTTGTCGTTGTCGGCCATGAACGCCTTCAATCTGTCCAAGCTCTTGTTTTGGAGAACCGTCTCGCTGAACTTGATATTGGACTTTGTGTACTCGTGGCCCGCATACACCCGGGTTTCAGCGGGCAATTTGGCAAGAACCCCATTCAACGCCTGATTCATCTGCTGCGCCAGCCCCTCGAAGAACCGCCCACAGCCGCTGATGAAGAGAGTGTCTCCGGTGAATACTGCCTTCTCGCCCGTGTGTCTGTCCTTTACATAATAACAGATGGAGTCCTGAGTGTGGCAGGGTGTGTGCAACGCCGTGATGGATAGAGCATCGCCCAAGTCAATCACTTCCTGGTGAGAAGGGGTGTATGTGACAAGCTCCGAATCCCGGCCAGCTATCACGGGAAGGTCGGGGTACAACTTGTGAAACCTGGCATTGCCGCCAGCATGGTCCCAGTGGTGGTGGGTATTGACGATGGCCTTTAACTCAAACGGTGGTTTCTCTTTATCAAGAAAGTTCTGAACATCATCCGGGAAGGCCGCGTCAAGCAACCACGCGTGCTTTGACTTATCATCAACAATAAGGTAGGCGTAATTGTTGGACTGGCCCCACGAAGAAGGGATTGGAGTGATGTGCATTTTTCTAAGAAAACGGGTGAGGTTGAAATAGGATGGCGATGACGGCGGCTGGGTTCTGGCTAGTACGGGGAAAAATTGCGTTATGCCAATGGGCATAGGAAATGTCTAGCGGTGAAATAAGCCCATGTTCAGGCCGTGAGCAATCGTGCGACGATAGGGGGAAGCGCGGCCGAGTGGCGAGGCTATGTGGGCGGTCACGTGCGCGCCCCCGGAGTTGAGGTGGCCCATGGCCAATCAGAGGCGAGGGATTCGTCAGGAATGTGGTGGCTGGTCAAGCGAGGCATGTGGGCTCACCGTGTTTCCAGCCAAACACCAAAGATTACTGGAAAACGAAATGATGCCTTGACTATTCAAGGCCCGGGCATGTGGCGCGTATTATCCACGGGCAGAAAGCATGCGGAATTCAACCCCTCGAAGCGCTAGGCCGGGGGCGCACGTGACCGCAGTTGCGAGAGGAATGGGTGCGAAACCTGGCCCCGTGGATCACGTGAAGGAGGAATGAAGAACTAATTTGCAGTTTGAACAGTAGATTGGGGGAGCGACAAGATGGATCAAGGCAACATGGCTCAAGCCACACCCCAATATCCAACCCAATATCCAACCCAATATCCAACCCAATATCCAACCCAATATCCAATCCAAAATCCAACCAGCAGGAACGCAAAGCTGCAAACCAACATACAATCCAACGTTGTATACAGGAAGGCCAAGCGGTGCAGTTTCGTGCTTTGCCCATCCGCGTTCATGTCTCTAGAGAAGGCCCTGGTCTACTTCTGGTCATTCATTCTAGTCCACCGGTGCTGCAGCGAAAATAAGGGCTCGAGGTTGTGATGGATGTGCGTGGTTATCGGCCGGGGGAAAGTCTTCGGGTCGGTGCACATGGTGTATGAGTCCCTGAGGGGTGAAGGGCGGCTTGACTAGGGCTCCTGCCCACCAGGAGATGACTAAAGGCGTCGAAGGCGCCGTTAAGGCCCTCGCCGAGAATGAACCAAACGTTTATTCTTCCTGCCACATCCAAGCTTCCAAAGGTTCAGAAACCACAATTGGTTCGACCTAGTGAGCCAAGGGCTCAGGTGACCGCAAGCAGAGCAGAGTTTGCAGTACCGTTTTCAGCTGGCTCTTCCACTGCATAGTGCCTCTATACGTGGACAGGTATCCCACGCTGGGCTGAAGGCTCGCCTGCACATAATCTGGAACAGTGCTCTTATCAGTATGCTAATGATTCTCTTATGTTTGGGGCATCATCTCGGTACTTCTGTCTGTACCGTCTGTACCTGAGCCTCGCTGAGTGACATTTTCATAATCGACTGCCACACGGAGCAGGACACTCAGCCTCCATTGACGCAAGCTCGTCCTTCGATCGGCTCTGGCTATTCAAACTCTGTCTCATTCTGTCTTTTTCTCATTCTGTCTTTTCCTCATTCTGTCTTATTCTCATTCTGTCTCATTCTCATTCTGTCTTATTCTCACTCTGTCTCATTCTCACTCTGTCTTATTCTCACTCTGTCTCAATCTCATTCTGTCTCATTCTCATTCTGTCTCATTCTGTTCAACAGTGCTCACTAGGAGGGCATAGCGCGGCACCTATCACTTCAACTCACATATAAAGTCGCCATACAAAGCGGCAAAAAGGTGCCTAATCCAGGCCCTCTACTATTTTGACTTTCTGCCTGAAGTCGTGAGGTATTTTCTGGAAATCAAGGTCTTCAACCTTTAATGCGTAAGCAGCGCCTTTATCATCATATCCTCTGTAGATATCGGCAAAAGGGCCACTATGTATCAAGGCATCTTTTCTGTACATTCTTTCGTGGTCTTTGTGATTCTGGAATGAATCTATTTGAGTTTTTCCCCCGTGAGGGATATATGTATGACCATGTTTGTGTGATGGTCTGCATAAGTCATAGCGCATTTTAGCCACACAGGTTCATCCCCCTGGACGATCACTTCCTATAAGAACTACTCAAAACCCGTCTTTCAAAGTATGCGTATATTTTAAATCGTCATTCCAATTAAGTAATTTTAGATCGTCATTCCAATCAAATAATTTTAGATCGTCATTCCAATTAAGTAATTCTAGATCGTCATTCCAATTAAGTAATTCTAGATCTGCCATTCACAGAAGGATTCTAGATGCTGTGTACTCTATCTATGTCTCTTCTTGATACTCCAGTCATCAACGCCATGTCTCTTAATTCCATTGTAATTTCTATTGTGAGAGGTGATGTCTATGTCGTCCGTGTAGATACGGCGCTTGGGGTGTTTCGAGGTGCAGCCTTCAAATGAATTTTTACATACCTTGGGCAGCTCCAAAAAGTAAGGATGCAACAGCTCGTTGGCAAAGATCCTGGACACAGGGTCGAATTGAAGGAAGCTTTTAAGTAAGGAAAGGCACCGCGGGTTCCCCCCTCCCACGATGTTATACCAGTTGTTTTAATTGGGCGGGTATACCGTGGAGTTTTTTTATTCAACAAGTTGTCGACGTGAACCAGTCAAAAAAATAAACGGCCGAAAAGAGAAAATATGAGAGACTTTCGAGTTATTCAAGGACAGAGTCAAAACACGCCCGTAACATAAATGTTTTCCGAGAAATAGTGTAATTAGACAAGGACAATTTAGGTGGTCAAATAACATGTTTCGTTAGGAAAATTTAGGGGTGTAATAAATTTATGGAAGCGAATTTTGGGATTGGGCGAGGGGCATTTAAGGCAAAAGGCAAGATTAAACTTCAATTAAGCATTCGTTCATTTGGGCATTCGTTCATTTGGGCATTCTTTCAATTGGGTATTCTCAATTGGGCATTACTAGTGGCCAGAGTAACCATAATTTCACATCTTCAAGTTAAAGCACCCTTGTATTTTACCCATGTTCATTCTTCTAATGATCTGTTTTTCTTTTTCGAAGTGTCCCCGACAAGAATTCATAACATATGACTACAGTACTTTACTCACCAGATTCACCTGTTTTCAGGCATTGTTTCTCTAGGGTTTACAGGAGCTTTCCTTTCCGGACCACGTCTTAATAGTCAGAATTTTGAATTGGTAAATGTCAGGTTCGCCACCGATAGGGCCTAAATCGGGCTAGTCGTACCGAGTGGTCCACCAGACATTCAACAATACATCAAAACGACGTGGAGGTCGTACCCTTACCGTAGGACTATAATCGCTGCCACCGGTGTTGCCGGAACTATCGCTTTCACAGGCACCTTAAAGCCTGCAGTCTAGCAGTAAACTTAGACTAAATAAGTCGGTAGATTAAGCATGTAATTGAGACATGTGAAAATCCTAGTAATCATGCCATTCACGAACCTGACATGTTGAAAATAACCGATTAAAGAGTGAATTAACCGATTAAAGAGTGAATTCAGCTTGGTACATTGCCCACTTTTCTGACTAGTCTAGCCCTTTCTCTTCATTCATAACTATTCGTGGTTTTTCCTGCGCGATACAATACACTCATCTATAAAAGATGTACCCGTACCAGAAGCCTGGCTTTCCGGAAGGGAAGTTTGTTGGCCACTTATATCCCCGTGAAAATACGACAGACCCCATTTTGTTTCCTCCCCGAAATTCCCTGTTTCCATCTAATATCGGCCCTGAACCACATCGGCGCCTCCTGCACACAGCCGCAGGTGCGACCCGCGCCGCACGCTGGTGGAGCTTCCCACCTACGCTAGGTGCCATCTTGGACCATGGGCTTCCTTCTCTGGTGCGTCCTCGTGGCCGCCGTGCTAGCAGCGCAGTTTGAATTTGATATCAGCAATATCGCCCCGTTGGACTCGTTGGATGGCGGCGCACGTGACTACGCCCGGCTCCTGGGCGAGTCGCTTCTTTGGGGCCCTTACCGGAGCGGCAACTACTTGAGCATCAAGCCACGGCTCGCCAACTCCTTCTCTGGAGGACTCATGTGGTTCAACGCCGATGACCTCAGCGGCGTGCAGTCGGCAAGGCACGTGTACGAGCAGAACCACAATATGAAAAAGGCCAGCTGGGTCCAGTTTGACCCGCGCGTTGGCGGCACCCAGGTCATCTCCGACCTCGATTGCCACGTGGACATAACCATTGACTTTGTCAAGTCGGAAGACGGCCGCAATTGGGCCGTGACGGTAGACTCCGTGCCTCATGCGGGCTTCGAACACCTGGTGACGTCTTTTGTATGGTACTCGGGCCTAGCAGGCGAGGTGCATGACGCGATCGTGAACGATGTGGCTGCGACGGGTTTCTTGAAGCTCGACAATGTGCCCAACCCCAACGGGTACTCGGAGACTCTCAAACTCTCTGGGTTTTCGGAGGACTTGGGTTTGTTCGAGCTCCTTGTCAATGACGAGTACGTGACGCTGGCAGGACGCAATGTTCATCCCAAGCCTCAAACCTTGGTTTCGCCCGATTTAGACCCGTCCTTGACTCATCACGTCAGTCTCCGCGTCCCGGACGCCAGCATGTGGAGGGCACATGAGATCTTCCTCACTTTGCTCCAAGACTGCGTCCAGGATTTGGTCGACAAGTTCCAGGACCGGATGTCGCAGGTGGCCCCGTTCCTGGGGCTTTTGATCCGCGACCTTCACGGCTACAAAGGAAACCTCCACTTTATTCAAAAAAGTTACCAAGGCCCATCGCAGTTCTCGGTCATCTATAACCAGGCCGAGTCGCTGCCGCAGCAAAGACTTAATTTCGAGACCCTCGGCGACAAAATTGGCGAAATGAAGGCCAAAGTCCTGCAAAAATTTCACGCGGTTTTCCCCTTGGACTTTGAATCGCCCTCAGAGAAAGACTTTGCCCAGCAATTGCTCTCGGGGCTTCTCGGTGGTCTTTCGCATCTTCATGGCGATCAGTTAGTTGACCGTCAAACATCTTTTGACGACGAGGATATGCCCGTGAATATAAATGGCGAAGTACATCTTCCCAAACTCAGTGGTCGTCCAGAGGGGCCGCACGAGTTGTTCACGCTTGTTCCAAGTCGCCCCTTTTTCCCAAGAGGGTTTCTCTGGGACGAGGGCTTTCACTTGCTTCCTCTTATTGACTATGACTCGGACCTTGTGTTGGAAATATTGAAGTCCTGGTTTGCGCTCATAGACGAAGATGGCTGGATCGCCCGGGAGGTGATCCTAGGCGAAGAGGGCCGCTCCAGAGTACCACCGGAGTTTGTTGTGCAGAGCAATGCAGTGTTTAACCCACCCACTCTCATGCTTGCATTTTCCCGGCTCCTCGAAAGCTCGCATCTGGTGAAGCCTCTTTCGGATGAGCTCACCCACGAGAATTTGGGCCACGCCATCATGGGTGATAAGGACCTCCTTCACAACTTCACCTCCGAGATATACCCTCAGCTCCAGGCTCATTACGAGCGCATGAGGACGACTCAGAGAGGCGAGGCCAAGCAGTTCGGGCGCTCGTCACTGGAAATCTATAGGTGGAGGGGAAGGACGTCCACGCACTCTTTGGCATCTGGGTTGGACGACTATCCACGGGTCTTGCCAATGGACATTGCGGAGTTGAACGTGGATTTGATTTGTTGGGTGGGAGTCATGACACGAAGCGTCAAGAGCATCGCGGGCATCTTGGGAAACACCGCCGATGTGGAGTACTACACGGACATTGAGAGGCAGATTGCCGCTAATATCGAGGAGTTCCATTGGAGCGAGAAAGAGAAAGCATACTGCGATGCGTCCGTGGACGATGACGATGAGCACATGCATGCTTGTTTCAAGGGTTACATCTCGTTGTTCCCATTCCTCACCCGCTTCATCCCCTCAGACGGTGTGGACAAGATCGAGCACATAGTGGACATGCTTGCGGACCCGGAGGAGTTGTGGTCGGACTATGGCATCCGGTCGCTCTCCAAGAGTGATCCATACTACCGCACGGCAGAGAATTACTGGCGGTCGCCGATATGGATCAACATCAACTACCTCGTCCTCGAGAGTTTGCAATACTACTATGCCGAGTCACGCGCACACTTGTCTGAGGCGCTCAAGCAGAAAATGAACACCACGTTTTCAAACCTCAGAACAAACCTCATCACAAATGTGAAGCTGGAATGGGA
The DNA here is from genome assembly GCA_002370295.1 of Metschnikowia bowlesiae. Taxonomy (NCBI): domain Eukaryota; kingdom Fungi; phylum Ascomycota; class Pichiomycetes; order Serinales; family Metschnikowiaceae; genus Metschnikowia; species Metschnikowia bowlesiae. The sequence continues at coordinate 77,417 of NLAK01000040.1, read as the reverse complement.
GAGAACAGGCTTTGTGTGGGAACAGTATGACGACGTCACGGGTCAAGCCAAAGGCGCCAAGAACTTCATGGGCTGGACCAGCTTGATTCTTTTGATCATGAAGATGCCACCGGCGTTACAGTCGTAAATAGCTTTAGCCTGTGCTGCTATAGTGTTGAGTATACCGTCAGGCCCCTGGTCCCAGCGGAGCTTGTGGGGGTTTGGTGGGCGTGGAGTCCTGGAAGGGTGAATCGGCCTGCACACAGCTTATCGCGTGCACCGCCAAGCTCCCTCCGCAAAGCCCATACGTTCCACTTCTTGTCCTACTTCACCCACTTGACCACCCATCTATTCATCCGTCCGCAGATTGACTTTCATGTATTCCCTGGTACGCTTCAGATATTCCAGCGAGCGCAAAAAGGCCCTCTGCTACCAGCGCCAGAGCGCAAAGTTAAGAGACCTCATAGCTAGCTACTTCATTCAAGAGGGCTACAAACAAGCAGCGCTTGCGTTGGAAACCGAGGCAAAAGCAGGCCGTGGAGCCCCAGGGGGCACTGCAACGGCATCTAGCGAGAATCCAGTTGCTGGCCCCGAAAGGAACGACGCCAATGCCCCGGCGCAATCTCTCAAGCTACCAGGATTCTCATCCATAGATAAAAGAAAGCGCATCAAGTTCTTGATCTTGAAGGGCGATATTCTACAGGCGGTGCGTGTTATAAGTGTTTACTATCCTACAATCCTCGATGAAAACAAGTTGTTGCTATTCAGACTACTTCGGTTGAACCTAATCAAGATGATCAGGGACCATAAGTTTGGCAAGGGGCCCAAAACGGAGGAGGCCGAGAGGACATTTTTGGATTCCGTGTTGCGATTTGTACGTGAAAACTTGCTTGGAAAAATCACTGCGTCCACGGAATTGTTCAAAGACTTGGAGATAACCATGAGCTTGCTTTGCTTTGAGTTCGACCCGTCCAAGCCCGCATCAGAGCTACTGGAACTACCCGAAAAGACTCGGAACTTGTTCAATTTGTCCTTGCGAAACGAGTGCTACAGAGCAGTGAATCAGGTTATTCTTGACTCAGAGAACCCCACGTCTGGCTCCTCCACACAGAGGATCTACTACAAGGGAATTCCATTTGTTGATTTCGACTCTGCTATGCTTGACTCACTTCCAAAGGCGGACCCTTTGGCGCTGCTACATCCCGCATTTGACATCGACACCATACCCGGATACCACGACGTCATTAACTTCAAAGACAATACTCGAGGGTCTCTAGAAGACATTGTTTCATTTGCTCCTCCGTCAGACGAGCCCATGGCCGTTGCTAACGCTGAGTCTAGTGCATCCAATGAAAACGGTCTTCGGTTGTCTCGCTTGGAAGAAATTTGCAGGTTGTGGGTGGCCACGGAGCTGATGGTGGCATCAAGGGACCCTCTAGGGAAGAAGGCTCTGTTCAATGACTCCAAGATGCAGCTTTGAGCAAAACGCTGTGCTTGTCGGAGCTAGTTCCACGAAAAATAGGAATTGCGATAAAGCTTTATGAAGCTCGCGAGTTGTATCTTCCCTAAATTCTGCAATTTGATTCACCTAGCGAAATAACTTTAGATGAGTATGATGCAGTCGATAAGATTCCCTGTCTCGATATGAATTTGACTGAGATAGATGTCATCCTTAGTTGGAGGCACTTGTTCATTTCTATTGTTGTAGATTATCACGTTCTGCACCGAAATCTGCTTGCTTTGGTACAGCTTGAGATATACTGACGACTGCATAAAAGTGTCTAGGACCTTTGCCCTCAAGTGGCGGATCGTGGAGCCCAACTCTGGATGAGGATTCATTTCGAAATCCTCCGGGCTAAATTCAAAATGGTACTGTACAAACCGTTTGAGATCGAACACTTGTAGGCCCTTGTCGTTTAACAACTTCCACTTCAATACATTGTACGGTGACTCGCGCTTGAGCTGGTAGTAATCCGCTAATTTTTCCTGGTCATGTGCCACGTTCACACGAACAAACACGTGGGCACAGTGAACTGGAATTTCCTTGAAGATGTGCCTGGCATGATACTCCCAAAGACCCAAGCGAATGCCCGACCAATAAAAGATTTCGTAGAAGAAAACAGTCACAAAGAGGACGATGAACGCCTGAGTGATGCTTTTCGAGATGGGGTTTTGGATTAACGTCTGTGTAAACACGAACCTGGAAAGTCGTTCGGTGAGCGCATGGTCGAAAGTGGAATAGATGGCCTTGACCTTGGTTAGCATTATGACAGGGAGGGGACCAAGTTTGAGAGGATGTTTTTGAGCCGATTTTTTTCTCACCTTCTAGTAGCTCGCATGCAGCGGGAGGAAAGTCTTGAGATAATACCTTTTAGGAAGTAGTTCTAAAAGCGCATTCGCGACTTCGGACGTGCGTCGTCTTTGAGGATTCACCAATATCGCGCCGCGCCGGGCAAAATGCAGTCTGGACCACTCAGCGAGACCAGCAGAATATGACACTGAAGGTTACCGAGTCACCTTTCTATTGACACATGAGTACATGTGCTTTATGTAGATGCGAATAATGAGCCAATGTACTCGATAAATATGTTTTGGCGATCACTCAGCCATGGGAGCTTGAAATTTTGAATGGACATTAAACATCTTTAAACATCTTTTAACATCTTAAACATTTGAACACTTTTGAAAACCTTTGAACATCATTGAGCATCTTCTAGCATCTTTGAGCATCTTTGAGCATCATTGAGCATCATTGAGCATCTTTGAGCATCTTTGAGCATCTTTGAGCATCTTTGAGCATCTTTGAACTTCTTATTGAACGTTTTTTTTGAATAGCGAGACGAGGTTCAAAAATCTAGCTTCAAATTATCGTATAGGCTTTCAAAGCACGGCCTGGGGTCTAAAATACAACAAACAACGGATTCTGGGCCGGCAGAACGTCAAAAGTCTCGTGAGACATCGCAAGTTGCTTCATAAGCTCGATTTTCTGGTCGGGTGACCAGATATACGGCAATTGTTTCGAGTCGTCAGGCGTCAGGACAGGGTTTGGAGAGGCGGCCACACCGAGATTTTGCGCCGCATCATTGGCCGGGCCCAGCGTCTCGGGTCCGGGTTGTTGCTTTGAGAGAAAAGAAGATGCATCGATAAGGTTCTCGGTCAAGTCATTGACAATCAGCAACAACTCGTTCTGGCGCTTCTGTTGCTTGACCAAATCTTCCTGTAAGTCCTCATCCGAAAAAGTTTCGTTTCCTAGTAGAGACCGCCTTTCGTTGGCGTCATATTCATCGTTGCTTTCGAGGCAGGATAAACAGAGACCCATGATGTCAAGAGCTGTCAACAAAAAGAGCAGACCCAAAAAGTAAATGGAGGCCTAAGTTGAAGGGTGGAACCTAGGCGAAAATATTCTGTAGGTGAGCTAGAAGGGGCGGAATTTGCAATGCGATTCTCTTGGAAAAATCTGAGGCTTATGGCGAAGTGGACGGAGGGCTAGTTTCTGTGGCACGAGGGAGAAGCGCCGAGAGGTAGGCCCATGAAGGTGTGGGCCGCGCCGCACGTGATGAGCCAGCGCGGTGTGCCGCGGCTAAACGGTGCTCCTATATCTATCACTGTTGCAGGAATGAACCAAGACGGAAAGCGATACGGGGCTTGTCCGATAGAAGAGAGCCTTGTGCACTACTGAGCTCCCTGCTCTCCTACGCGGGGAGCCCGCATGAGTGGTGATTGTGTCCAATCTTCAAGAGGGCCCTGGCGGGTGGACGTCAGCCGTGTTTCTGGGGGCCAGCCAGGGGCGGAACAGAGAGGAAGTGGCGAACAAATTAGGCGCTTTGCCGCATTGGGGATAATACTCTGCTGGTATCATCGCCCTGCCCGAGCCCGAACCTTGCAACTTTCGTCCGGCGTTCCCTTACCCGCGAGTTCCAATGTCCGCGAGTTCCCATGTCCGCGAGTCTCCATGTCCGCGAGTCTCGATGTTCCCCTGCCAATTGTCCGCCACACACCTCAAGCCCAAGAACATAGTGCCAGGGGTGATGGAGTCACCTCCACCCAATCAATAAGGGTTAACGGTGAGGGGGTCGTGGAGAACTATTCACCAAGCACACGCATGGTGTGCACGATGGGGGGATGCTTGGCAAGTGGCATAACTTTCCATCAGTGCTGGCGATACGCACCTTTTCTGTCACGACAAATGATGTTGCTGCGCGAGTTGACTGCTCAGTGATTTATTTAGCCACTGCCACAGCGCGTACTTCTTATGCGCGCACCAAAAGGTCTCTTGAAAGGGTGCAAATCTCTGCCTTGGAACATTCCTTGAAATAAGCATGGCACTTCTGATGAGTACTTTCCAAGAAAACTTTATTCAAAGACAGTTTCCTCAGGACAGTTTCCTCAGGACACTTTCCTCAGGACAGTTTCTTCAGGACAGTTTCTCCAGATGGATAATCTTCTTGAAGACAATCTTTCAAGTACAATGCTACCTTGTACATCCATCCAAAAAGGTTCAGGGTCCTTGGTATTTTCAGCAACTCGCCTCAAAGTGCGGCATATGTTCGTGGGTCGCTATGCACCAGCTACAGTCAGACAGTGAAAGAAATCACGCTTGATTATGAAGGAGCGCATGCTGGCACTTTTGCCTCCATCAGCCCATTCTTGCTTTTAGCACGAATCACACCATCAGTTCTGCACCAGGAGTCAATTATCTCTAACTGAGCATCGTCTCTGCAGCCCACTTGTTGCATGCCATCTCGCTAGTCAAATAGCCACCACCCGGTACTAAGCCTGTGAGCACCGGCTCATAACCATGCCTCCGATAGGTGCACGAATGCGGTGCGCATTTCCACCACTCTCAAGCCGAAGCTCTCAATACGATTGCAGTCCGGGAATATGCGGGCGGGTCCGGTAGGTACTTGGCTGATTTCTCAATGAGGTGGTGCTCATAGATTGATTTTGGGCCCGTGCGGGTGTGGAGCTCAATTACTGCGGAGCATGGCGTGGCAGAACCTGAGTGATTTGCAACCAGTGGGACGGCCGAATAAGGCGGCCGCAGCCACGAAACTCAGCAAGAAAACAACGCGAGTTTGGCCAGGTTACTTGGAAATACTTGCTGTACATGAGCAGAGCCAAAAGTGTCCCACCTTTCCGGTGCACTAGTTTCGGCAATTTGAAGCTAGCAGTGTTCGAGACCCGCAGCCTCTCGGTCATGGTCAGATGGCTTGTATGTAGGATAACATGCCCTCCGCACTCCCCCTGTTGAAACTTGGGCTGGTTGGCGAATCCCTTGTCAAATTCCCGCACAGTCTTGCACACCCGGGTTATTTCTAGTCAACACTGGCCAACACTATTCAATCCTGGATATTGTTCAATTCTGGTCAACGGTGGTCATTCCTGGATATTGTTCAATTCTGGTCAACGGTGGTCATTCCTGGATATTGTTCAATTCTGGTCAACGGTGGTCATTCCTGGATACTGTTCAATTCTGGTCAACGCTGGCCACTAACCCGTCAATATACCCTCGTGCTGGCCATGTCCAAGTCGCTAGCATTATATGCATTCGAGGTTCTATACAAAGAGCTCTCCGGCTCCAGGCCGCTCCCATTGGCGGACTTCGAAGCCCGTACAAAATCACAAAATGCCCTGTACCCCACCCGCTCCCCTCTCTTTGTCACATGGAACTATGGCAATGACTTGAGAGGGTGTATAGGAACCTTTCAAGACCAGGAAGTCGGGCCCGGGTTGCAACACTTTGCTTTGATCAGTGCATTGGAGGACCTGAGATTCAGCCCCATTGAGCCCAGCGAGTTGCCCCACCTCTCTGCGCACGTGACCCTTTTGCACAAGTTCGCCGAGATCAGGGACCCCGACGATTGGACCGTGGGGTCTCATGGCTTGAAGGTGCTGTTTGTGTACAGGAGCCGCCGCTATCTGGGCACCTTTTTGCCCCTGGTTGCGCCGGAGCAAGGCTGGGGCCTCCATGAGACACTCTGGAATTTGTTGCGGAAAGCTGGGCTTTCGAATATCCCCATGAGTGGTGTCGTTGACCTCTACCGGTCTTTGATGGATAGTGGGGCCATGAAACTCGAGAGGTATGAGGGACTCAAGTGCGAGGCCACATACCAGGAATATTTGGCGCTAAGAGAAGGGGAGGCTTAGTCGGGGTGGATTCTGTTGTTGTCATTCTTGGCGGAATCACTCGCGCATCGGGGCCATTCGTTGGGCCCATCTCCCGTGCACATCGTATGGAACCGTGCCAAGATTCGGTACAGCAAACTCGTCATTGCGGGCCTTGAGCAATTACCCCGATGCCTTGAATCCCAACCAGGCAGTGTCCGCAGAGCCCGAAGAGCCCCAAGAGACCCACAGTACACTGGTGCTGAGCTTCGAAGCAGAGAAGCATTTTCGAGATTAAAATTCCTGAGATTCGAGTTGCAGACCTCCGAGAGGGTCCGCTCCGAGCCGGGTTCGGCGCCAGGCCTGAAATACAGATTTGGCATCAATTACGCATGTCATATATGTGCACTGTTTCTCTTGCAGGCAAGAACGGACGCCTCTACCAACAAAATCCTGTCACACTACTGCAAGCATGATTATGGGAAATGAATCGTGCATTGGTGCCTGCCCGGAAGCTGAGGGTTGGCAAAGGGTCACTGTTGGCCTTTAGTGTGATGCCCACATGGTTGCGCAACATCAAAAGCTCGCCCTAAAAACAGTACTGGGGAGTTTGGCACGCCATAAGAAGCTTTAGGGTGTTTAATATTTCTCACTACATGCGTTAAACATTCCGGATACATCTGATACATCTGATACATTCTGTCACACCCATCATAGGTAGTGCTACTCATACAAGTGCCTGCGATGTGCTTAAAGGCGGAAACGTCGGTAACCAGCACGAAGAGAGGAGTGTCCAAATCCAAGCGCCTACAGCCGAGGCTATGACGAGGTGCCACTAGTTGCACCTTATCGGGTGCAACGCCGTGGGTTTACTCAATACAAGGCGGTGGCTTTGTCAATACAAGGCGGTGGTTTTCTCAATACAAGGAGGTGGTTCTCTCAATACAAGACGGTGGTTCTCTCAACACAAGACGGTGGTCTTCTCGGACGCAGGACCAGCCCCCTCAGCTACTACTCCGATCTAAAGCTAGCCAGATTGGGCCATTTGGGCCTTAAGGATATAGGCGTGCCCAGGCACAAGTGGTACAATCGGGCTCCCCACACTGACAATCTGGGCCCCGGCCACTTTCCACCTATATAAGGTTGGAAGATCCCCCGTGTTCAGAGAATACCAGCGAATACTCTTTTCTGGGTACTTGACGTTAACAAAGAACAAAAAGAACATACCAATTTGGAATTTTATCAATATCTCGTTAATGTTCTTTTTACCCAAGACTCTAGGTTGATCATGGCATATACATACAAAGCTGTGTATAAGAGAGGATATTGACTAAAGATATACCGAAGAAAGCGGAGAAAGTGATGATTTAAATAAAAGATGAGTGCCAGCAGGTGCACTACTTTCTCATGCTCCACAGTTTCACTGATGAACGGGGATACTGTTCTATTATCTTTTACCTTTTTGATCCAGGTATTGCAGAGGGTATACTCTAATGATTACTGCAAAAAGAAACATGAATGCAGCTGGTCTTTGCAATTCAGAAACAGATCAGTCCTGCGTTCCAGGATTAGCTGAGATTCCTTTTTCGGAGGGAATCTCAGCAACTGGTAATTTCATAAACGCATATTGTTTGTTTGAATTTTGTGGACATGACCGATACCTATGGTGATTTGCTGGTGACCGATGGTCTGAACAGTATGGTTTGTTTCAATTGAATCGTCAGCTCGTGCGTGCGACGCGTTGTTTTCACGGTATGGGACTTTGCAGTTACCTCTAGTATAATCTATGACTCTGCTGATGCTCGTTGAGGCGTGGAGCAGCCCGTTCCCTATTTCCTGCCCAGGACCACAACAGGAAAATGGCGCGTGGTGAGGGCTTCACGGAAGGTGTGTGCCAATCAGGAACCCGGCGCCTGACAGGGAGGGCTTTGCCAGGGACCCGGCGCCTGACAGAGACTCAGCGTCTGCGGGACCACGCCGTCTTCCAATATCAAGCGCTGGAACGGAGCCATATATGCGCCCGAAAGCAAGTGTGCGAGCGGCAGAAACCTTTGCCGACCGCCTCCGCAGCAAGACGTCCCGAACACCACCCGATTGATCCGTCAAATCGGGTGAACTAACTGAAACAGACGAATGAAGATACGTACTGTTCGTAGGGTACGTGCCATCATGAACGGATCTGTGAGTAGACTTTGAGGAGAGCTCATGGAGCGGATCAATTTTCCACTTGATAAGGAAGTCGATAAAAGTAGTCACATCCTTGAGAATAGGACCATTGCTCAGTATCAAGGCAAGGTGACCTTGGTTGTAGGGCTGAATCTGAAAAGCTGTTTTGGCACGCTTGATTGTGGCCATCTGTAAGTGATAACAAAGTTGACCGCGAGAGAAACCAAAAACCAAACAGTATTTGTCAAGAGGTACAAAGATTTGTCAAGAGGTACAAAGATGCCTTTAGCTGCCGCTTCAATATATACGAGCATGGGAATACCAAAGCTGTGACTGCCACTTTGCACTTCACAGGGAAGCAAGTAGGGGATGTAGACTGTGCCAACTTCTTAGTGTAAACACGAGCATCGTTGGATGGAATATCAGAAAGACACTTTCGGACAAGGTCTGCAAACTGTGGATCTTAGGCATCAACAAGACATTGGATTTCAGGAGAGTTTTTGTTAAATATACCCCAAAAACCATCGCGAGTCCGCATAGTGTATTCATGATGTAACGGAGATATTTGGGAGAAATACTAGACCATAAGGTAATTTCAACAGGAGCACGTAAGCTGTTCTCGGCAAAAAGAGATACCGGAATGATCAGCAGCGGAGACGAAAGTCTCATGATGCGATTCAAGTCAAGACCGTTCTGGGCAGGGGTGTCCGGTCAATGCAGCCCAGGCAAACCTAAACCTCGGATCACTAACGAAAGGACACTCATCCTTTCCATGGCATTAGAGTGTGCCACGGAGATCATTAGAGTGTGCCTCGAAGAACCCACACTTGTCCGTTAAATCAGCCATCTTCCGGTGAAGGTTGCACACTAGCGCAAAGATACGTCTCGATAGGGAGGTACATCACTCTTGCCAAATCAGAAATCAGACCGACGTATCCAACACCAGCCACTTGTGCCCTATCTTAGTTGCAATCCCGAGCCTCTAAGCTTGCCGGCAGCCAACCACAGACCAACCAATAATAGATTGCTCTCGGAGACAGGTATCTGGCAGTCTGTTGCCTGCCCTTGTACGCGATATCAAGGCGGTCCTCCCCAGGATGACTCCCCAGAACTTCCCGCAGTTCAAGCCACTTGTGGAAGCCTGGCGAGCCGATGCCAGTGGTCATAGGGCTACTGCGGATGCTGCTCGAATTGAAGCAACAAAGGCGACGGATGCTCTGCGTTGTTCCAAAAACGAAACCGTGCCGGTTCTTAGTCAGAAGGCCCTGTGGGTAAGTCTTAATTCTGAGTTTGTCGCTAGATCCGCATCCATAAGCACCTCCACGTCGTGTGCCTCTTCTCCTGTTCTTGTAAGTAAGACCCAGCTGACCTATTTGGACTATATCATGGTGGCAGAGAAGTAGTATGGCTGAGGATTTTATTAAGGAGTTGCAGTTGGAGGAAGGAAGCACATCATGCAGATGTGGTGTGATAATACTAACGTTGTGAAACAGGTAAGTGATGGAGCATTCAAAAACACAGGGAAATATGCCGTGGTGTTGCAATATGTGAACGAAACCTAATTGGTGTGAAGTACATCAATACGAAAGAGAACTTGGCTACATCAATACGAAAGAGAACTTGGCTACATCAATACGAAAGAGAACTTGGCTACATCAATACGAAAGAGAACTTGGCGGACCTTCTCAGAATGGATTGGAAAGACAGCAACACGAATACTTGAACACATAGACAACTCAAGAATCATCGTGGATAAGGAAAATGAATGAGATTGGTCTGGACAAAAGGATTCAACTCTACTGTGATAATAAGGCAATAATTGCGACTGGGCGAAAGAAATCTGAAGGGTCAAAGCAAATCATTAAAACAGAATTTGTGAGACAACAGACCGAGAGGAAAGTTGCATACATTGAACATGTGAACACTGTTGAAAACATCGCTGACATGGCCAAAGCCTTGGCACCAATTCTATTCACCAATCCACTTCTGTTAGGATTTATGGGAGATAATCCTTCAGAGGGTGTGTTGAAAAGTAGGCATCTCTGCGACATTTGCTCTGTCTGTTGGTGCTGCCTATGGGTGCTGCCTTGGCTCCCAAACCTTACCAGTTCAGTGCAAAAGGCGATATCCGGTCTGACATCCCCACAGCAAACGTGAAGTTCCCCATCATCGCTTATATCCTGGTCACATGGTCTTGTATTCCGGTGAGGATGTGAAGTCGCTCCTTGCGTTTTCCTGGGATAAATACAAGTTTGATGATGAAGATGACGAAACGAAATTAGTGATCGACCTTCTGTGGTTCCCTTTTGGCGCATCCTTGGTTTCGCGATGGTGCCAAGTACGATCAGGATGAATGCCTTTCATTGCCCAATAATAATAGAGACGTACGCGGGTTAGTTTGTGAAGACTAACATATATAGCGCCAATCTGCAGTCCCCAGTTTTCAAATAGGATTGTAGGTGTGTTTCTCGGGTGCTTCAGCAAATACTGTTCGTTTTGATATAAGCTACGTGGTACTGAAACTCGCCAGACATCAAACTGACCCCAAAGTGAAACACTTAAAAGCTGCAAAGAAAGTCTTACGGTATTTAAAGGGAACATCAACACTAGGACTCATCTATCGCTCAAATCCAAACTGTCACATCTGTGCATACTCGGACGCTAGCTATGCTTCAGAAGAACTAAATGAAAGACGTTCGGTTACTGGATACATCATAATGCATGGAAATTCAGCGATCCTGTGGAAGTCAAAACTAAAAACAATTGTTGCAACGTCCACTCCAATTTCAGAATTGTTGCAACATCCACTCTAAATTCAGAATTGTTGCAACATCCACTCTAAATTCAGAATTGATAGCACTTGGTGCCACAACAGCAGAAACACTATGAATCAGATAAACTACGGAGGTGAGACACGCTAAAAGTGTCCACCAATTCCAGACCCACAAGAAATGCTTCTCGTGCAGATTCAAGAATAACAGAATTTTCTGTATCGTCACACCCGAAATCTAGTTTCAAAAATTTCTTACGCTTCTTCTTCTTCTGCGAGTTAGCTTCGGGGAAAGGGGTGTAAGATCTTGAAGTATGGTGTCAGCACCACTGTGTCCACGATATCAACTGGATACATCGGCTCATCTACCCCTTGTATCTTTTCAACATCTGCAATTTTAAGAACACTGTAAATGGAGTCACCTACAACTTTCCCAATGTACACGCGCTTCGTGTGTAGTTCACTGGGTGGCTTTACGGCAAAAAAAACCCCGTCTGCGCTCGAGAATCGCATCTCGTCATGACTTAGAAGGCCCACACAGCCCCCGGCCTTCAAACCTGAATCTCGAGTGTGATTCAATGGAAATCTGTGAGTCCGCCCCGACTTTCTGCAGCTCAATAAATGACGCACCAACGATATCGAACCTTAACCCATTATATCTTTTAGACACACAGAAGAAACGCCCTGCACAGTTTGGGTGGCTCTTTTGCATACAATTCGATGGTTATTTCTCCCTTGGATGTGATGCTCTTCACTTTAACGGTTGGATCTAGCATCATTTATGTAATCAAGGGGTACTGCCCAAAGTGACTATGGAAACATCAGCTTTTCTTATAGTTTTTGGGTTTTGATGTGATTCTGTTAAGAAGGACTTGTACAAGCATTCTTTCTTCTGGTTTTCTATAGTTTCGAGGATTCGTGGCTTTTGTCAAACTTCCTACCTGGAGAACAAAATTTGGAACTTTCCCTTAAATGCTCCATGGGAGATGCCAGAGGTCCATGTGCCAGCATCTTCACTGTTGTAGATTCTTTTGTTGTAGATCATCATAGAGTAGCTTGTGTATTCTGGGTTCAGACCTCACAAGCGTTCGGATGTCAGGCATACGCTCACATCAGACACAGTAAAACATGCTTTGAGACGGTGTTCCAAATGTGCTATACATGCTTCACCGAACGGAAAAGAGGGAGTCGTCTTGTCACCTTAGGAGAAGGGGCAAGTCACGTGAGGGGTCGGAAGTACATCCAGCTCATGAGCACATTGGACGATGGCATGCCCCCAGACGCCAGCAAGGAGCAGCACCATGAAAGGGTCCCGGCACACGGTATGCAGGATATATCAAGGGCCAAGCCGAACGTCCGACGGGGCGAGTCGGAGGGTAGGACACTGCGCGGCTGAAGGTTTCTCCTGCCCGCTGCAGAAGACGCGCTTGACACCAAAGCTTTTCGCAGCCGCGGCTGCAACAATGCAACAATGCAACAATGCAACAATGCAACAATGCAACAATGCGCCCGGCTTAACACCCACTTCTTGGAGTTTCAACCAAAATGCACTTAAAGAGGCGGTTTTTCACCCCGCTCAAAGTTTTTTTTCCTTCTTTAGGCGGAAGGCATGAAAGTGACTGCGACAAGATAATAGAGGGTGAGGCGTTTACAGTTGCAGGTGGAACGTGATGCCATTGACCGTTATGCCGAAAAGTAATGGCGCCACACTCTACAGACACAGGCTGCGGTTGAGTACCAAAGACTTAAGGTGCCCGAAGGAGAGGACCCTCCAGAAATGCGATAGGGAGATGATCATGATAAGAACGCGACATTTTAATTAGCGGCACAAGAGATGGGGACCGATCGGAGCTTTGGGGAACTTCCAGAAGGGCGTACAAGAAGAAAACCAAACAAAGGGCTGAAAAGGAGTTTAAACTTGCGGTTAAGCAAGAGGTCCGACTGGCTGAGTGGATGCTACGAGAGGAGTTGGTGCCCGGTGGGTATTCCGTAGGTGCCAAATGGTCGATTTCCATATTGTCCGGGCCAAACAGCGGTTTAGGGAGCAATGACTTCCGCGAAGGCGGTTCTTCCCTGTTGCATAGATCCTCGAGGTACGACAATGAGGCCTGAAGGTCTCTGCTGTGGAAAGCGTCCGACGACCTGAGGGGCTCGTTGAGGTTGTACACAAGATAGTACTTGCGAAGAGGATTTGAGAGGATCGTTTCCGATACGTTTAATCCGATTTCGTCAAATTTGCGGAGGTATTCGCTGAGGGTATTCGATCCTTGTTTCAACTGGATGAGTTTATTCGCATTATGTTCTTCCTGGTTCTGGGGGTAGTACTTAGTCTTGAGTCCGGCAAGGAGGAGCTCGCCGTTGTACTTTTCCCAGTCTTCGTGACGCATGCAACTTTCCAACCAATTGCCTGCTGCGCCTCTGAGGGAGCGGATGAGGACATTGCGTTGTTGGGTGGTGTCGTTTTTGTCGAAGTAGGTCGGGATGATTCTAAGGTATTCGTTGAGTCGGTTGACATCCCTAGTACCGTCGTAAGTGGGTAAAGTGTTGTAACGTCCAGTCGTCATAACGAGGTCACTCATGTTAAGACTAAGCTGCGCTACCAAGTGTTAGGGTTCGTCCGGGGGACGGAGTGCGTGAGAATATGAAGCATTTGTGACGTCTAATCAGTCAGCAAGGAGCAGCGGCTAAACTAGGGAAAGTTACTGTGTATGATCATGGGCTTACCAAAAAGGAGTTTCGGAGTCTTGCAAGGGGCTATTTTAAGTTGGCTGCCCTATTTATTACTCTTTGCCGGCTCTTGAAATCGGTCCTTCATTTCAGTCCTTCATTTCAGTCCTTCATTTCATCGGTGCCACCTTCACAGTTGGGCATTCAGTCACTTGGGAATCGCAGGGGAATAAAAGGGAAACATCTATCTTCTTTCTTACTATTGGTATTTCGAGGGGTGCCCCACAGTGTCCCCTGAAGGCGCCCTCCGTGGCTTTAATTGAACCCCTGCAACAATGCTCTTTGTTTTTGGGGTCACCTCAGGTCCTTTGGTTTCCGGTGGCTCACTCATCGACACATCCGGTCTATTCTAATCAAATTTCTGGACCAGTTGCCGCCATGGATGCTTCTCCTTGTCACAAGCAGACTGCCAGCAAAGACTACTCAATGCGGCTCGGAAGATCAAAGGCAAATTGGTATTACCGCAGGCGTGACACCTAACGACGCATCTGCTTTGTCTTCCTTCACAGTTGCAAGCGGATTCGCTTTCACAATGTACTGCCACTTCACTGCGTGCTGCTTCAGAATCCACTCTTCTTGTTGGCCGCCTCATCGCCGTGGCCCTCTTTGTCCGCCCCACTCATTGCACATACAACCCTATTGGCAACCCTATTGGCAACCCTATTGGCCCCACGCAGCGCTAAGATTTCCTGATCCAGGCCACACTCATGTGCTCGATCACCTCCTGGTAGTTTCCACATCATGGCACCGGAGTAACTTCGCCGGCGACCTGTGCCCTCGCTCGAGCCCGGTGATTTCATAGCAGTGCTCGTGAGACTTGTTGGAGGAGCGGCTTAGACGTCATGGCGGGCGGGCCGATACCCAACCTCTTGCTCTGGGAAGCTTGAGCTCCACGCTGAGGAGTTGCTTCGGGGTCTGGAACCGTGGCGGCCCCTGCTTAGACCCTTAGTAGAAGGAAATGCTGTAGTTTGAAAGATCTGGTGTAGTTTGAAGATCTGGTGTAGTTTGAAGATCTGCGGTAGTTTGAAGATCTGCGGTAGTTTGAAGATCTGCGGTAGTTTGAAGATCTGCGGTAGTTTGAAGATCTGCGGTAGATGGAACGTCCTGTATGTCTTTGGACTGCGATGCATGGTTTCATACGCTGCAACTTTGGTAGGCTTGGAGGAACGCTTTTCGAATTCCTGCAGCGTAGCGTCCGAACTCTTGGGTGCCAGATGACTGGCCCTCGGCTGACCTGTGGGCTGATTGTTGACGAAGCCACTCCAAATATAAACATGTGGCAGTCCATTCAAGTATACAGAAGAGAGAATGAAAATCTGCGTTAGATACATGTTTGAGGCCGGGCGACGGAACATGCAGCTCTTCTCATTGTTGACGGTTAAATGACGAGCTTCCGCCAAGAGCAGTGTGTTATTCTCGCCGGGCAGGTTGGATCCGTATAAAAATACAAAAATGCAGGTGTGGACCATTGTGCTAATGGGGAGGTTTGAGCAATCGTTCAAGGATTTGCGGAGGGGCTGCATAAAAACCGCTTTAACATCTTAGAATTCTTTCTTGTATTCATAAGGCTACTATCATTAATCTTGTACATGCGTTTGACGGGTGATTCTTCTTTGGAAAAAAAATATGGGCCAGAGTTTGCCCGATAATTCTTTAGGTCCCGTGTTTGATCATATTCTTTTCCTCTTCCAAGCTCTTCGAGGGTTCTTCTTAGTAAAAAACTAAAGAGCTGGTTTAAATATTGACAAAATTTAATTTTCAAGAAGCGCGCAAGTGGTTTAGTGGTAAAATCCAACTTTGCCATAGTTGGGCCCCCGGTTCGATTCCGGGCTTGCGCATTTTTTTCCCTTCCAACACGCGCATACTTGTCTAGTTGTCTAGACTCTTGAATTCATGAGCAATGTTTATTCCGTGAAAAATTTGGTGAATACGCCAAGCCACACGCTCAAATAACGTGCTCAAATAACGTGCTACAATATTATGTTTATCACTATTCCCGCTTTCTCATCATTAACTAACCTTCCTATAAACAACTAACTCAACATTCCCTCTAGTCTTTGTTACACAATTCTTTCAATGTTCCTGCATACTGCGCGCCCGGTCCCGGAACCACTTATCGTTGCTTTGTAGCGTCGTGTGCCAAGACCCCGCGCAGCTCCGGCATATAACCGGGCGCGCATCCCTGGTGTTCTCGATTCACCAAAATGATGCAGCAGGCTGTTTGCAGGCCCGCGACCACGACTGGGCTTCCCCGGGAGAGGAACTGACAACAAGACCAGCCAAGACCAGTTTGCCGGGGCAATTGGCCCTCTGTATCAGCACATGGGATGTACGGGCGCGGAACACTTCCCTCGCGGCTCCGTCGAACCGCGGCTGTATTTGGCGTTGCCCGCCTTGGCCGTTTTTGCGTGTCCCCTGCGCCGCCCCGACCTGCGACTTCCTTTTCTCCGGGCAGTGTATCTCGGCTCGCGGCCTTATATACCTGCCCATCTGCCGCACTCCAGTTTTCAACGGTACCTAGTCATCTCACAGCCAGGGAATTTTCCAGTCATCCCGCAACCCCAGGGGATTTTCCAGTCATTCGCAACCCAGGGAATTCTCCAGTCATCTTGTCATCTTCTCGAAGAAGCTTTGTCATCTCCGCATCATTAGCGCGTCGCGGCATCCATCAAATTGCCGTGCAATCGGTGCCTCTGTGCCAACCTCCCGGCTTCGTCCCACGATTTCGCCATATCAAGCAGCACATTGCTTTTGCTTCAATTCGCCCGGATAAAAAATAATACCCAAACGACCCACCATGGGCACACGCACTTGCGCTTCAAGCATCGGGAAAAACAGCGACTTCATGGCGGCGCGGGTGTCGTCGGTATTCGTGTTGCTAGTTCTCTCGGCGGCAGGCTCGTTTCTCCCGCTACTAGCCATCAAGTACCGGTACCTAGGGATCCCCAAATCGGTGATCTTTGTCACCAAGTACTTCGGAAGTGGAGTGATCATAGCCACCGCATACATCCACTTGCTAGGCGAGTCCGAGACTAGTCTCACCAGCCCGTGCTTGGACGGAGAGTGGGAGCATTATTCCTTTTCGTCGGCCTTGGCCTTGGCCGGCACCCTCACCATGTTTCTCATCGAATTGTTCGTGCACAGGGCAGTGGACAAGAAGATGCAGCTAGGCCTCACGCACTTGGATCATGGCCACACCCTTGAACATCCAGACAAGTCTGACACCGAGTGCCACATCGTATCCAACGTCTCGGGGGACTCCCAGGCCATCTCGCCCAACCCTTCGATCCCCAATGTCCTGACCCACTCGGAGGACGTGTTCAAGACGTTGGTTAACATCTACCTCCTAGAGTTTGGAATCGTGTTCCACTCGGTGTTTGTGGGGCTCTCACTAGCCATTTCCGGAGAGCAGTTCACCACGTTGTTTGTGGCCATATCGTTCCACCAGTTTTTCGAAGGCCTTGGCTTGGGCTCTCGTTTTGCCACGGCTGCGTGGCCCGAGGGCTTGGAGCGCATGCCGTGGTACCTTTCGGCGGTGTACTCGGTCACCACCCCGGTAGGAATCGCTGTGGGTCTCGGCGTGCGCCATCTCTACTCGGAGAATAGCCCAATCTCGCTCATTATCGTTGGTGTCTTCGACGGCTTCTGCTCAGGCTTGTTGATTTACAACTCGTTGATCGAGCTCTTGGCTCGTGATTTCTTTGTCGATCCTGTCATGAGAAACTGCAGCAACAGGCGGCTTGCTGTGGCATTGACGCTGTTCATGGTGGGCGCCTTTTTGATGGCATTGGTGGGTAAATGGGCTTAGGGCGGCCCAGTGATTTATAGAGCCCTAGGGCAGCAAGTCTGTGGATCGCATAATGATTGCACTTTGGTTTTTAAGCCTGCGGCGAGTTCCTTGCCCATCTATCTCGTCATTTGTTTTAGAGTCGTGCTTCTAGCTGGAATATGTCTGCTTTGGCAAGACTTCCTCAAGGCTTGACCGATACCCCAAAGTCCGATCTCGTGTTGCTGTATGTTGAAGCCGGAGGAGACTAGAGCGGTTGCGCTTCTCACACAGGCATAATCTTGGACAATAATGGCAATGAACTGGGTCAATGACGGCGTTAATCTGAATCAGAGGCGGCATCAAGCTGGAATATCGCCACATCCTTGTCCCAGAACCGTTCATTGTGGAATCCCGTGATCATGGCCTGGGGTTTTAATTAACGGCCAGGAACTCTAGCTCACCAGCTAGGAGTGGAAATGGAGACCACCATTATGAATTTTTCAGCGAGCAAGGCCCTATATATATATGTATATTCGCCACCGTGCATAAGAAATTACAGCCACGCCATGAGTGTGCACCACCTCCTGAAGCAGTAATTCGCCTTGTTTCATCGGCGATATGCATCCCTGAAGCATGCAAGTCTACTCTCCGCCCCACGTGCACGGGGATGCGGGACTGCATCCAAGTCCCCTGCTGTCGTACTTGCAGCCACCAAGCCCAGTCCATAGAAAGACACTACCTGCAACAAAATACTGTTTTACGAATACTACAGGGAATACTCCAAAACATATTTAAAATAAGCTATATGTTATCAAAATTCAATATTTATGATAAATCTTCCACGTGATCCACTCCACTTTACACCGATAAAGTGCATTCAACTCCCCACTGAACTCTACTTTAAAGTTTATGCAGTGGAACCTTTGAGGAATAAAATCATAGTGGATTGAAGACGGGGAGCCACAAGAGGTGGAACATGAAGTCAAGGACTAAAGTGGGTCTTGATAGATCACGTATTCTGATGGGTTGAGGCTTGGCCGAGGAACGTCAAAAGGCAACACACGAGCCCTTCTCCGGCCCAGCGTAATTGCCAGCTTCGTGGTCAGCTCAAAGGATCCATTGCTCTGGGAGCTCGACTAGAGACCGATCTATCCACCTTGCTTCACAAGTCAACTCGACCAATTAAAAAAAGTATTTTCCACAGTTGCTTGGATACGAACCTCGGGCTCTCTCCTGGGCCATAGATCAAAGTCACAGTAGATCCATCCCGATAAGAGCCCTCGAATTCTTCAGTGTGGTTGCTCACACAAAGTTTGTAGCCCTTACCGTCGTGGACCCGATTAGCACAAATAGACTTCTTGAAAAAGTTCCAAGACAAGTAGTTCATGCATCTCTTGCCCTATCGCCATTACTTCAATGTAGAAGCACAACACGGCAAACCCAAAGAAAACGTGGAACTCTTGGGCACGCTCCTTCCGGTTTGAATCTCGCAAAAGAAGTTCATCCGAGTGCTCATGATTGAAGGCGTAAAAAAGGAGCGAGACCCCCATTATATATGCTTTTGCGGCCTCGTAAGGGCCCTGCAAATAGTCTTGTTTGATGCGCGATATGCACTCGTGAAACATGGGTCTGTTTTCGTGTCTCTGCATTGGAAGCCGTGCAGCACAAGTGCATTTTTTGTCTAGAGGCTACTGTGCAATGGACTACTGTACAAGGGAGTATGGACTACAGTACAATGGACTACTGTACAAGGGAGTACTGTACAAGGGAGTACTGTACAAGGGAGTACTGTACAAGGGAGTACTGTACAAGGGAGTACTGTACAAGGGAGTACTGTACAAGGGACTACTGCCTAGGAGCTACTAGTCTAAGTAGCTAATCCGTCCTGTAGTCGCCTCAAACTGGAGTTCCCGAACTGGGCGAATATGAATATATGATTAAATATGGGTCTAAATAGTGTATATCGTTATCTTCGGTCTGGTCATGCCAGGGTTTGGGGTTGAGCCAACCCTAGACAGCTAGTTCTGCAAAGAACAGCCGGAGGCTCTGCAAGACAGTTCCGTAGAAAAGTGGGAATCTCCGCAAGATAGTCCTGAAAAAGGTAGGGAGCTCTGCAAAAAAGTCCTGAAAAAAGTAGGAAGCTCTGCAAGATCATTGTGTAAGAGGTGGGAATCTACGCAAGGTAGTTATGGAAAGGAGAAAGCTCTGCAAGACAGTTTTGTCGAAACAGTAGAAAGCTCTGCGAGACAGCTTGGACACAGCATCAAAATTGAAGCGCATTGGCACCTTCGGCCTGGCATTTAGAGGCAGCCTCTTTCATGGACCGACCAGTTTTGGGCACCAGCAATAACATATTTGCTCCAAGGGTATGCAGTCCCTGCAGTCACTGCTTGAGGAGTCAGTGATTGGCAAATGGAGTCATTGGTCGCCTGCATAACTTGTCGCCTGCATAACTTGGCTCCACAGTGATGGGATGCTGGCATTGAGGCACATCCAACCGCCTGCTCAGGGCGTCTTATTCATGACCGCTGTCTGGGGACTTCACCGACACCAACGGAACATCCGGAAAGTAGGACTTCATGAAGTTGCCATCGGGGAGCTGGATGCCCGACTGCGGATGCTCGGTCTGGTGCTGAGACGCCTGCTCCTCCTCCACCAAAAGACGGATGCACTCCTTGCCGGCCTCGGTCTGAAAGTGGCGCCGCAAGGCATCGGCACGGGCGAACTTGCGCGAGCACCCGAACTGTCTTCCGTCTCGCAACACGCCTTTGCACTGGTACTTCTTCTCGCCGGAATGCAACTCCTCGTGGCGCTTCTTGTCGTGCTGCCGGGCGAACGCCTTGCCACAAACATTGCAGATGTACGGGCGCTCGTCCGTGTGCGTTCTCAAGTGGGACTTTAGGTTGTAAGGCCTGGTGAAGCGCTTCTCACACAAGTGGCACGCATAAAGCGACGGATGGATTTGGGTTCGCTTGGCCAGGGTCGGGGCATTCGCTAGCTCCAACATCTTCTCTCGCGCCGACATGGTCTTGAGCGACTGCTCCCTTTCGCCATCGTAATCAGAGTCGGCGTCCGACGTGTCAGCACCACTGTAGGTGTCTCTGGAGCGGGACCTGGACCGCGAGTTGGACCGCGAATGGACTTTTCGGGAATGCGCCGCCTGCCTTCCCCTGCGGATGTTCTGGAAGTCGTCGGGATTGAGGAACTGCGACTCGGCCGCCGCAAGGTCAAGCGGGCTGGGCGCGGGGCTGGTTCCCGAGGGACTGGACGGCACGCTGGGGTAGGAGGTATCGGGTCTCTGGAGGAGACTTTGCGGCTGCGAGGAGTGGCCATTGGTTCCATGGCTATTGGACGAGTTGTGCGAGGAGTTGCTGAAGAGGGATGGCGTTCGGCGCGCAACCTCCTCGGGTGCCTCTTGAATGGAGATGGTGACCTTCTCGAAATCGTTATAGCTCAGGAGATTATTTTCGGTGAGCTGGAACGCCTGGTGGGGCATGTCGTGGAAGCTTTGGGATGCACGCCCCGGTGCAAAGGTGTCGGAGGAGGGCGGCGCAAAGTCAAGGGGGTCGGGTGCATCGTACACCAGGCCCATCTGGACCAAGTTGGTGGTGGAGATGGACTGGCCGAGTGGAATTTCCTGGTTGAACGAGTCATGCGGCCCGGGCGGCTCGTCGGACCCGCCCGCCGCTCTTGCCTTGAAAGATGCCCTCAACTGGGTGGGGAGCGGCTCAAAGTACGTGTCGTGGGAGGCGTGGTGTGCTCCTGCACTGGGCCCAGCCGCCGAGCTCAAGTGGGAGGCGGCGTCATGAAACGGCACGTTTGCGTTCAGCGAGACATCCGAATACGCCGAGGTGGCGTACGTGGAGCCCTGCGTCACCAGGCCGCCGGAGGCGAAGCCAAGGTAATTGGGCGTTAGGAGGTTGTGCGAGCCATCTAAGTCGGGGTTGGAGAAGAGAAAGCTGCTGTTGTCGTAGCCAGTGTTGGCGGCGGGGTCGAAATGGTTTGAGGGGTTTGGGGGGTTGAAGTGGTTTGAGGGGTTGGAATGGTTTGAGGGGTTGGAATGGTTTGTGGGGTTGGAGTGGTTTGTCGGGTCGGAGTGGTTCGTGGGGTTCGAGGGGATGGAAGGCATGGAGTAGTTTGCGGAGTGGCTGGATTCAAAGGCAAACAGATTGGGCGCCGTCCGTTCGTACGAGGACGTAGAGTTGGGCGACACTAACGAGCTGTCATAGTCTTGGAGAGAGTCGGGAAAAGCACCAGCGGAGCGCAGGGTCGGTATGGCGGGGGCGGGGGTCCCGGAGTGCAGAGTTGCCTCTGAAAGAGATCGGCCGTAATAGTTGTGAGGCCCGCTGGAGCTGCCAAAGGACAGCATGCCGTTGTGGAGATTGTAAAGGTCGGATTGATGGGTCATTTCGGGCCTGCTCAGCGACAAGCTTTGGTCCAAGCCCAAAAAGGGGTCTTTTTGCTCTTCTCGGTCCAATGGTGGCGGAGACACCGTCACCAAGTGTACAAAATCTTCGGTATAGTCCAGCATCAGTTGAGATGGCGATGATGGGTGGATGCTAGTGACGGGACAGCCAGACAGTCAGGTTATTAAAAGACAGCCAGGAGCAGTCAGGTTCAGACAGACAGGAACAGTCAGGTTCGGACAGCCAGGAACAGTCAGGTTGGACAGCCAGGAACAGTCAGGTTGGACAGCCAGGAACAGTCAGGTTGGACAGCCAGGAACAGTCAGGTTGGACAGCCAGGAACAGTCAGATTCTTGGGGCAGCCAGGGCCAGTCAGGCTCTTTAGGGACAGGTCAAGGAAGGGTTCAGATTCGCCCTTTGGTCACAGCACGAGTCAGGACAGTGGGCGGCTAGACTCGGTAGATATCTCCTAGTGTGGAGAAGAAGAAGGTGTGGTATAAACAGAGCACACAAGCGCCGGCGAGCACTGGGGCAGGTGCAGGAACAGAGAAAGGAAGCACTGGGGAGTGCGGCGGGGCGCTAGTGATTTTCCGGGCTCGAGGACCTTCCCGATGTGAAGAGGGGTATTTATTGCCATGGTGCGGCCTTTGCGCTGTAGGTCAGGCATTCGACGGCCCACCCGTACATCCGGGGCAGGATTGTTCGTCCCTCCTCAAGAAAAGGCCCGTGCAGGTCCTCACCGTTTCAAGGGCAGCGCGGGGCACAGCCGTGCGTCTCCATGCCGTCGCGTGTTTTTCCGTGGTGCTGTACTGCCGGCGGGCATGCTGTATAGGCGGCGGACATGCTGTATAGGCGGCGGACATGGTGCAGAGTGGGCTGGAACGCTGGGCGGCCCGCAGTCGGGCCCGACGCCCCATAACTAAAACGATGAGACCCTGAGAATTTGCGATGTGCGTCGAGTTGGACGTGGTTTAGTTCAAACAAGACCTTCCGGCTAGCGGCCTTCCTAATCGGGAAGGGTCCTCGGAAATCTCGGCTTTGCCTATCTTCGCTTCGCGGCACACCTGCAAGGACGGGCGGCGAGGTGACTGCCGGGAAAACTACACCAGCGGGTGGGACCAAGGTGATGACGACCCCCGGAGCGAAGATGGCGGTGGAAACATGCAATCGCATTCGAGGGACAGAAAAGCCGCCGGGTCGGCACCGCGTGTATATCGGATGCGCCATCTCGGAAGTGCTCCAGGCTATGACTTCGAAATGCACCTGCATGGTGGCCTCGGCCGCATGCGCAAACATGGAAAGCGAAAGCGAGGCCTGCACAGTGGCATGCTCGTCGCCTATTAGCCAAGTCAAATCATGTGTGCTGCCCTCGGCGGGATTACGAAAAGCCTCTTTCGAGGGCACCCATCACCAGCGCCACGTACCTCAAGGGGACCCGATGGAGGAATGTCTTCGTCCTGTACCCAGCCGCCGCCATCACGTGCCGCTTGCCAAGTGAAAGATGCAAACCAAGTATACACCGCTCCGTCGCGTCACTTAATGCGCTCATCATATAATGCCCGATTAACCTCACAGTGCGCTAATTTGTAGTGCGCTTGCAACACAATGCGTGATAATCATCACATGATGCGCGATCAACGCACAATAGCCCTTGCACCGAGAAAAGGCGCCACCTCCACTCAACAAAGCGGTTTGTTCGTTGGCAAATATGTGCCCGCCCCAATTTAGGTGGTGCCGTCAGCGGTTTCCATTCCCTGCAGGTGGTGGACGTTTCGTTCCAGGTGAAGACCAGTGGACATTCCCGCCACTGCCATTGCCCAGCACAAGGAGCATGTTAGCCGCCACCACAAATCCCGGAGTGTTCCGCCATTAGTAGCCTTAAGATTTGCAAGGCGACTAAAAAAATCATAATATGATGTTAAGACAAATTTGCGTGTCTTTGAAAGGGGTCCAAAGCACCACTGCAAAATTTCTCGGAGCATAAAGACTAACAGGTGCAGACCAGCACGGCAAAACGACGGCTCAAACTGAACTAGCATGCTAAAACCAAGCAGTGGTGCAGAAAGGTTCCTCGATCAGACCAGAGGTGCGAAAGGTTCCTCGATCAGACCAGAGGTGCAAAAGGTTCCTCGATCAGACCAGAGGTGCAAAAGGTTCCTCGATCAGACCAGAGGTGCAAAAGGTTCCTCGATCAGACCAGAGGTGCAAAAGGTTCCTCGATCAGACCAGAGGTGCAAAAGGTTCCTCGATCAGACCAGAGGTGCAAAAGGTTCCTCGATCAGACCAGAGGTGCAAAAGGTTCCTCGATCAGACCAGAGGTGCAAAAGGTTCCTCGATCAGACCAGAGGTGCAAAAGGTTCCTCGATCAGACCAGAGGTGCAAAAGGTTCCTCGATCAGACCAGAGGTGCAAAAGGTTCCTCGATCAGACCAGAGGTGCAAAAGGTTCCTCGATCAGACCAGAGGTGCAAAAGGTTCCTCGATCAGACCAGAGGTGCAAAAGGTTCCTCGATCAGACCAGAGGTGCAAAAGGTTCCTCGATCAGACCAGAGGTGCAAAAGGTTCCTCGATCAGACCAGAGGTGCAAAAGGTTCCTCGATCAGACCAGAGGTGCAAAAGGTTCCTCGATCAGACCAGAGGTGCAAAAGGTTCCTCGATCAGACCAGAGGTGCAAAAGGTTCCTCGATCAGACCAGAGGTGCAAAAGGTTCCTCGATCAGACCAGAGGTGCAAAAGGTTCCTCGATCAAACCAGAGGCGCAGAAAGGTTCCTCTCCCGGACCAGTGATTTCATACAGGAAGCAAGGGTTCCTGTATAACATCGTTCGCTGACTCGCCCGTTGATTTGTCCGCAAAACTGTCCGTTGACTTGTCTCACCTATTCGCTGACCTTTGTTGTTTGCCCCTTAATTGAAGTGCAAGACACCCAGGTGCAGTACGCATGAGGCTGGTTCAGGGATCAAGTGTTGAAAAAGAAGCCTTAAAAAGAGAAAGAATGCAAGGGAAAATTTTTGAACGCTTGGGACTTGACGTGCCTTGGAGAGATGCCTTTGTTGATGATTCCTGAAACAGGGGCCTTGCTTGGACTGCACAGAAAACGGCACCATCTCGATGTTGCGAGGGAAGGTCCAAGCCAAGCGACAATTCAGTGGGCACAGGCGGTCCAGGAAACTGACTGGTGTTCAGCTTCAAGAGCGGCTCTGAGGAAAAGAGTATTGGGGGTTTCGACTCTGCCACCAGCCGCGCAGGCCCCTCATTTTGCACCCATGGACAGCGCACGACCCACGGCCGGTCCAACAATTACGTCCGCCATATGGTCAGTTTAGAGCTTCTTTGGTGTTGGCTTAGATGGACACTTTGCCCGTATTTTATGCTTGGATGTTCTGTTGGTGTAAAGGGGCCACTTAATTTGGGCCGCGCACGACCCATGGGTGCAAAATATACCAAAGTTGGGCGTTCAGCAGCAAACCGAAGTCCTAATATAAGGCTCACCAGGATTAAACCATTGGGTCTGTTAGAAACAGTGGATCTCCCGTCACCAATCACTTCCCAACAATGACGACGGACCGCTCGGATAGTTGATGCATTGCAAGGGTGCGGGCGAGCCCGGTCTCGGGTCAGTCTCGGACCTGTCTGTCCTAGTCTCGGCCGACCCAGTAAGCAGCGAATACGCTAGTTTTCGGAACCCTCGGCTAAGAATCACCCGTCACTAAAGATGAATCGTGCTTGTCCCTATGAAATAGTGTCAGAAGCCATGGGTGCAAAATAGACCCGAATGGGATAAAGGCCAATGTCTGGACCTTGTCTCAGCAAAAATATGTCAACTGCTAGAGGTCATTAGCAAAGCAAATAAGCGGTGTTTTCTCGATGGGGAACAGCTAAACACTCATGAAAGGAAAGACTGTCGAACAATTGATCTACAATGGCCGGAAGCAAGCTCCGCTTGTTTGCACCAGAGTGATAATCAAACAGTTCATTTATTCCCCAGTGCAAATTCATTGAAAGCAGGCCGAATCAGGCAATTCAGAAAAACGGCTTTATCTGATGGGTCAGGTAAAACCTCAGTATAAGTGGTAGAACCTTTAGCACACCAGCGCTGTGGATGGATTTGTGGATGGATTTGTGGATGGATTTGTGGATGGATTTGTGGATGGATTTGTGGATGGTTACGATCTAACCGAGGCGATGCCTCCCATCATAGATGTTTCCAAGAGGGGCTCAACAATTAAAATCAACAAGCAGAATCAACAAGCAGAGAAGTCAGCATCTCGTTCATGGTTCCCTAAGCATGTTCTACATGCCCCGAGCTCCTTGGCCATGTCCAGCTGCCTGTTGCCGATATCAGGAGCGTTGTTCCAAAACCTGAACCAGTTCCTCCAAAGAAGAACCGAAGTTTCGGGAAGACGAGAATAACACGACGAGTCCACGCAAAGACCAAGATGCATTTACTGCAGGAATAAGTCCTGGGTGGTTTTCATAGCACTTTATGTTGATGATCCACTTGTGCTTGAAACAAAGTGAGCATGTGCTAGGAAGGGAATGTTGAGCAGGACTTCGAATTGAAGGATACAGGAGAAGCCAAGAAATCTCTGGCATAAACATCGAATGGGATATGGCTATACAAAGTGGATCTTAGAGAGCACTTTGAAAAACTCTTATTGAATAACTCAATGGTTTCAAACCGAGGAAATGGCCCTGCTGATCCAAAAAGATGAGAATAGCCCAATGATGAAGCCGAGGAGCTCGGGATGAACACGAGGGGCTGTGATGAACTCGAGGAGCTGTGATGAACACGAGGGGCTGTGATGAACACGAGGGGCTGTGATGAACACGAGGGGCTGTGATGAACACGAGGAGCTGTGATGAACTCGAGGAACTGTAATGAACACCAGGAGCCTTGGGATGAAATTTCAGGTCTGTCATTGGAAAACTGCTCGGCGCAAATGCTGTCCCTTTTGATATACCTTGTCCTGAGTCTATCAAGACATGTCAATGGCTCAAGGTCAAACATTGAAAGCAGCAAAGAAGGTCCTTCATCTAATATCAACTCCCTGCCTGCATGCTCCATCTTTGGGACTATGAGTCACGGTATATTGCCATAATACTGCTATTCGATGCTAGCAATCCATCCAGTCTTGAAAAGGAAGTCGCTCTGCCACCGGAGACACAATACTCCTTGGAAGATCACCAGTGGTGTGGAATCCACACTACAATCTATTGCCGTACCCTCGACACTCTATTCCGAGTTGGTGGCGCTCTTCACAACCACTCTCGAAGTTTATGGATTCAATCCCATTAATCGATCGGCAGCCTGGACTCTTTAGACCGAAAACATATAAATGTTGTTGACGAAGCAAACATCTAAGTGCCAATTACTATTAAGGACTGCATGTCGGAGGAACGTGCCTGGTGGAAGGTCAGCCACTTGCGGTTGTTGAGTTGCCACTTGCGGTTGTTGAGTTGGGCGGTCTTTTTAATCACCCTCACCTCCACCAACAACGGCTACGATGGGTCCATGTTGAACGGCTTGCAATCGTTATACTTCTGGCAGAGGGACATGGATCACCCCCCAAGGCCAGAAATTTGCTGCACCATCAGCTGCGCCTTTGGCTCACGCCTCTCAACAGTCCTGCTATCCCAGGTTCGTGGGGCATAGCCTTCTCAGGAAACATCACCGCCGAACTGGACTGGAAAGCGGCAATGGAAGATAAGCTGACAGGATGGGTGCAGAGTTTGATGATCCAGTGGTATTGAAATCGAACCAAAAGCCGCTCATAGGTGACGCCCAACTACATCTCCCACAACCAAGCTCTCCACGAGACTCCACATCAACTAGAGAGTCGGCAAGCTTTGCGAGCGGCGTAGATGGCGCCAATCTTTCCGAACGAAGCAGCTTTCCGAACGAGGCAGCTGACGTTCCAATGGTGACGTTCGCAATGGTGACGGTCCAATGGTGACGGTCCAATGGTGACGTTCCAATGGTGACGCTTCCAATGGGGCAAAGGAGAATGAGAAGTACCAACCTCTCCAATGTCCTCGTTTACGAAGATTCAAAAGTTTTGCACATGGAGTATCAAAACCCATTGACACCTATTGGTTTGACGCCAGAGGGACAGAAGACCCGGGAGAAGGTTTATTTCTCCTCATGCGCCTTCATCTCTGCTTAGCATGCTTCCCCCCAGAACACTAGTAGATCCACATAGAGTGCTATTCAAGTGAAGAACCACTTTTTCGGTAATAGATGCAGCTTTCTTGATACGCCGGTGAAACTTCTTCCCTTGATGGTTTCATTTATCACTTGGTTCCACACAAGTGGTGTTTTAAGCCGGGATTTGTTGAGTTTGGATTTGTTGAGTTTGGATTTGTTGAATTTCAACACATGTCCTTCTTTGGAATGCTTATCCTTCTGCAAGAAATAGCCTGGTCCTTGTTGCATGTAAATATTTTCCACTAGTTCTCCATTTAGAAAAGCTGTCTTCCATCCATTTGATGTATCATTTGTGATGTGTGGCAAAGGCAATGAATACCCTTAAAATTCACAACGGTCCACGGAACTCAGTACCGCCAAATTTCTCAACAAGCGAGCCGAATCTCTTGGGGCACGGTTGCAAATCACCCGATAATCATTCCCATCTCTGTCGCCGCAAGCACCGCTCCAATGTCACTCCATCAGTTAGGCACCAGTCCACCTTGCATTTCCACGTCCATCACCACATGCCACACGTCGGGAGCAAAGGTCTTGACCTTCTCTGTGTGCAGGACGCGGCCGCCCAAGGCCGCCTCCACCGACTGCCGCATGGAGCCAAAGTCCCCCACGTGGACATTCTCATGCACATGGACCGTGGCTGGTCGCCTGTTTGGCCGCAAAATGTCGCGCACAACGGGCCACGACGCCCGCAGCGTCGGCAACAAGCCGAGGTTCACGTGGCTGACCATGAGCTCGTGAGCAACGGGCGCAAGGCGGCTCACCGCGTGGTGGTTGGGCTCATGGAAGACAAACGCCTGGATGCCGGCCCGCCGGAGCGCGTGGTAGGACTCAAGCGACAAGTGGTCGTCCGCGCCGAAGATCTTGTAGGCGAAGCCGTTGAGCTCAAGCCCGCGCCGAAGCCCCTCCACGGACCACGGGTTGATTTCCCACGCAAACACCGCGGCGCCGTTGCGGAGGTACGACATGCTGAAGTAGCCGATTCCGGCATACATGTCCACGGCCACGGTGCCGCCGAGCCGCGGGTACCGGTCCAAGAGCCGCTTCTTCTCCTTGATGTTTCCGCGCGAGAACATGGTGTACATGGGCGCCCACGTCTGGCGGAGCCCGTTCTGCGTCACGTGGCAGAAGAACGCCGCCCGCAAGTCCGCTTCGCCCGGCAGCGAGAGGAGCGCCGCCGTGGGCTTGGGGCCGAAGTCGCCCGCCAACACGCGCATCTTGAGCGGCCGCCGCATCTCGTCGCCCTCCTCGATCGGCTGATTGACCGCCAAATGCGTGCATCCTCGAAACCCTGCAAACGAAAGAATGGCTGCTCCGAGCTGGCGGCCCACGTGACTGCCAAACACCGCCTCCCACTCCGGCGTGTGGAAGCTCTGCGCGTTAAAGAGCACCATGGGCGCGTACACACACCACTTGCGAGGAAGTGCTGAGGCCATGTCCGGAGTCACGCTCACGTTGTGCGAGGCCAAGAAGCCGGTTATCAATTCGGCGAGCCCAGGCTCGGAGCTGGCAGCGGCGTCGGCGCCGAATTCGTGGGGCCGGATTTGCACCGAGGGGTACGCTTCGAGGAGGAGGCGCGTATCATCGGGAGGGGCGGAGGAGTAGATGGAGTACACGCCGTCTGCCTTGTGGATCTTGGGGTGCTTGGCGAGGGCGCCTGAATGCAGGAGGAGGTCTTTGATTGGCTTGACGACGCTCAGGTCGGGCGTAGTGATGTGAGACATGGAGATGTGCTCGGCTGTGTGCAGGGGGTGTTTCTGCGCACTGCACTTGTGCATCGACAGCATCAGTACACTGTACCACACCAGTACACTGTACCACACCAGTACACCAATACCTACCAGTACACCAATACCTACCAGTACACCAAGACCCTCTGTGCCCCACCAGTACACCACATGTCCCAGCCTCTTCATAGTTTCATCGTCCGAAATGCCACGTCACCTTCGTAGGTCATCACGCCAGTGTAACGGTACCCCAGCCTATTCAGATTCGGTTCCCGGCCGTAAGCGAGTCAAATTTGGTCCTACATCCCTTCACCGGCTGAGCCGGGCCCGTGCACCAGGCATACACGCGCCCGAAAAAACGAACCCGCGCCAACCCAGTCCCGCAGCGTGCGGAGCTCATATCGTGGGCAGCGGATAGCGAATCGTGTGCCTTCCCACTAAAGGAACCAGAGCGCCATCACAAGGTCCAATTGCCCCGCATCCCGAGTCGCCTGCTCCCACGTCCTCCTGCCCATGATTGACAAGGCGCACCCCCCCACCAGCCGCCTGGACCCGGATTTGGCCAACCTCCGCCTCCGGCCGGATCCCGCCGTCCCCCCCAAAGCGCTATCAACCTCCCATGAGAGCGCTCTGTCCATAGAAATTGGTCAAGTCCAGAGGTCGGGTTCCACGGCACAAGCACGGTTGGATCTGGCAGAATCCCAATCAGATCTGACCCAATCCCGCTTGGATCCGGCAGAGTCCCAGTCAAATCAGGCAGAGTCCCAGTCAAATCAGGCAGAGTCCCAGTCAAATCAGGCAGAGTCCCAGTCAAATCAGGCAGAGTCCCGGTCAGATCCGGCACAACCCCGGTCAGATCCGGCACAACCCCGGTCAGATCCGGCACAGCACCGGTCAGATCCGGCACAGCACCGGTCAGATCCGGCACAGCACCGTCGATCGGATCCCACGGCTCAAGCGACCGGCGGCTCGCAGCCTTTAAAATTCAGCGAGGCAAATCCGAGGCGAACCGCTGAAACGGCGCCAGATACAAAGACCGGGCGAGTTGCGTCTGGAAAGGCACAGCCACCCCCAAACAAGACGGAATCGGGCCGCGAAGGACAGCGGATTCACGGCGCAGAGCATGATCCACGTGCCTGCCGAAACATTGCATATTCTTCAGGGCCACGCACGGGGTCACTGGAACAAGTCCAGAGCAGGGCAAACTGTGGCCCTGAGAAGGGCTTTGTGTCCGAAGTGCGTTGTTCGGAGGATGTTGGCACCGGCAGAGGAACCCTGAAATCTGAACAAAGCCACAGAGAGGGATTACGACTGGAGAGAGGCCACGCGTTGAGTCTGGGCTATCCAGAAATGACTGATAGAACAGGCGGCAGATCGAGAGTGAGTGGCAGTATTCCGAGAGCAAAGGGCAGGCAGTCGGAACAAAATGGCACAGAAGCAATTGGCAGCAATCCAGAGGGAAGCGGCAATTCAGAGGGAAGCGGCAATTCAGAGGGAAGCGGCAATTCAGAGGGAAGCGGCAATTCAGAGGCAAGCGGCAATTCAGAGGCAAGCGGCACAAGCTCAGAGATCTCCGCTGGTATGGAGACCAAAGCAAGCAACTCCAAGGCCAAAGGGGCCAAATCGAAAACAACAGAGGCCAAGGCCCCGGCTGCAAACGCCAAAGCCGGTGGACGGGAAGTCTGCCGAAATATGGTCTACATCGGAGGGCTAGATCAGACCATTGGCGAAAACACGCTTGAAGATGCGCTCTCCACCAACGGCTCGGTTCTCTCGGTCAAAGTGCTCAACGACAAGAATCGGCCCGGGCTCAGGTACGCCTTCGTGCACTTCAAAAGCGACCACGACGCCATGCAAGCAATAGAGGCTTTTGACGGACACGTCCTCAACGGCGCGTGCTTGACGGCCAAGCTTGCGTACCAGTCCGCCACTTTCAATACCCACAGCAAGAGCAACTTCCACACCCACAACTTGTTTGTCGGCGACCTCTCGCTGGAGGTGGATGACGACGGCCTCTTGCGTGCGTTCCTGCGCTTTGCCTCAATCAAGCTGGCCCACGTCATGTGGGATATGGAAACTTCCCGTTCTCGCGGGTACGGCTTTGTGACCTTTCTCGATATCGCCGATGCCGAGGCCGCCTTGCACTCCATGAATGGA
This sequence comes from Metschnikowia bowlesiae, assembly GCA_002370295.1. NCBI lineage: Eukaryota > Fungi > Ascomycota > Pichiomycetes > Serinales > Metschnikowiaceae > Metschnikowia > Metschnikowia bowlesiae. Next base: position 45,410 of record NLAK01000040.1, on the reverse strand, counting down.
GTGTCGCTCCGTGGCCGCACCATCCGGTGTAACTGGGCCCTGTACAAGCTGCCGGCCGCCTCTGCCTCGCGCAATGGCAGTCGGAGAACACAGACTCCGGGGCCAAAGTACCCGCCTTTTTCTTTCTCGGCTTCGCTGCAGTACATCAATGGAGCAGCGGTGGCGTTTCCCACCCAGCCGTTCCCGCCACACTACTTGACCGGAACTGCTCCCCAGAGCGGCAAGTCTGCATTATTTCGGTCTCCAGCATCTCCCTCCTCGCAAGCTGCGCAAGCCTCTCAAGTCGCTGGAAACCCCACGCCGCAAGTGGCCTCACCAGGAGATGAGCCGCATGACTCCATACCGCTGGCTAGCCATCCAGAGCTGGAGAGTTTTCACGGCTCGCAATTTGACGTCCCCGCCGTCCAGAACCTGAACTTTTCGGATTATTCACCCATGTTCCACGCACCTACTGCCATCGTTGCCGCGAGTTTTGTCCAGGATAATGCTTCTACTTACCCAAAGATTCATGCGCCAATGCACCTGCAGGCTTATGAGATGGTGCTCAGACAGGCGCCGTCTTGGCAAACCACAGTATACATTGGAAACGTGGGTCACACCTGCCTGCAGGAGGACTGGGTGCCGTTACTCCAGAACTTTGGCTACATCGTGGACTTTAACTGGCTCCCGGAAAAGGGCTGTGTGTTTGCAAAGTACCATAGTCACGAGGCCGCTGCTTCGTTCATCGCGCAAATGGGTGGATTGATAGTGAATGGCCGAGTGTTGAAGTGTGGCTGGGCCAAGTCTCAAAGCTCGTACCCAAGTCAGGGTGTATCCAAGGGCTTGTATCATGCGAGACTGGGTCCGTCCAAGGGCTTGGGACTGTACTATGGCACGACGAAAGGTGTGTTTCAGGATTTGAAACAAGGTGTGCACCAGGGTCAATACCAGGGTCATAACCAACAGTACCAGGGTCAATACCAGGGTCAGTATCAGGGTTACCAGGGTCAGTATCAGGGTTACCAGGGTCAATACCAGGGTCAGTATCAGGGTTACCAGGGCCAATACGACGGTCAATACCACGGTCAGTACAAAAATCAGGACCAAAGTCAATACCGGAGTCCATACCTGGATTCATATCCGAGCCCGCCTCCGAGTCAGTCCCAGGGTCAATACCAGGGCCAGCCCCAAGGTCACCTGAGCCAGAAGCCCCGGCAGAGCCAGAGGTCCCAAAAAGGCCCGACCCATAACCCACCCCCAAAGCTCCTGTACCAGAGCCCGAACCAAAAGAATAGCCACAGCAATGTGTGGTGACGTCCAGACCCACGTTTGGGCAAAACCGATCCGCGGAGAATTGAACCAGCTGGAGCTAAAGAAGCTCTGCATGTTGGTTGTTTTGGTGTTATCAACCCCGCACCGTCCATTGTCATCGGGAAAATCAACACGATTGAGTACATCAATGATTTCCTAGTCCCAGAAACAAAATACTAGAGACAATGGCGAATACTAAAGACAATGAGCGAATACCAGAGACAATGAGCGAATACTAGAGACTGGCGAATACTAGAGACAATGGCGAATACTAGAGACAATGAGCTGCATCATGGCATACATGCTTGATCTGCCACAAGAGAGGGTGAGAAAACTTGACTAGCCCATGCGATTGAATAAGTAGATGGCGAGGTCACTGAAGCAAGGGATGTACTGGTCAGCCCAATTGAATCGTGAGATCAGGGAGCTCTAAGATATAGCGGCATTAACAAATGGCTCTCTTGAAGAATGGGAGATTCAGATTGCCATACTCTCGAAGTATTCAAGTGCCCACATGAAGACGAATCCGGGATCAGTCTTTATGAACACCGCAGCGTGAAGTGAGGGCATTCAACCCATCAGTACAATGTGCTGTAGTCATGAGGGACCTAATCAGGGAATTTGGACAAACTAGCGATACTACATGATGCTTGTCCGGGTGCAAAAACTACGGCAAGAAACAATCAGTGATCAATTGGAGATACAAGTAATGGACGACTTGGAGAGGAGATCTGTACCGTGGGTCAGAAAGTTCAGTCTGAAGAAGAATGGGCAACAAAAGGTGAAGCCAGCGAGTGGCTCATCCCCACCACAAAATGGTTTCCAGTATCTTCATCATCCAACACTGCGTTCTTGACCGAGGGTGTAAGCTGTGAAGTACACCCCAAGGGGCCGGAGCCACACAACCAGAAAGAGTCATTGAATATGTGGCCATGTGCCAAACCATCTGCTCTTTGGGCAACGTGACAAAGCCATTGACAAGCTGGCCTGACAAGCTGGCCATAATAGAGAGTGGAAATCATGGCAGGCGTTGAGATCATCTTGGGCCGTGTTCCTGCTGTACACGAGTAGGCTACAGACAGACGCATGCTTCAGATGATTTACAGTGCAAAGACATTTTCAGTGCCGGCGCACGCTGTCAATACGGTGTACTTGACCATGGGCCCATAGGTCGGCGGAGTGTCCCCAGACGAGTTGCCGGTAAATTTGCTCCAGCTCCACTGTGGTTCAGCCATTACCGGAAACAATTTTCTGACTAACATGGGCAAATTTTCTGACTAACATTGACAGCTGAGACTGCTTTGATTTGAAATCCGAACCAGGTTCAAACAGCATAATCCACGAGATACGGGCAAACTTCCAGTGCGTCCGTAAAAGGGAGGAGTTTCACGAGATCAAGAACTGAGCGGCTCGAGCAACACCCGTGTGAACATAGCGTGCTTCCAACATGCAGCTTCGAATCCTCGAGCGTGGAGAGGGAGATTGTGGGGAGATAAGTTAAGAGAAGGCAGTAGTCAAATCAAGTCCAAGACTAAGAAAGTCAAAACAAGCCAAGACAAAGGAAGTCTAAACAAGCCAAGACAAAGAAAGTCTAAACAAGCCAAGACAAAGAAAGTCTAAACAAGCCAAGACAAAGAAAGTCTAAACAAGCCAAGACAAAGAAAGTCAAAACAAGCCAAGACAAAGAAAGTCTAAACAAGCCAAGACAAAGAAAGTCAAAACAAGCCAAGACAAAGAAAGTCAAAACAAGCCAAGACAAAGAAAGTCAAAACAAGCCAAGACAAAGAAAGTCAGACGGCATCGGTTCAGTTAACGACCCCAGTCAACGACACTTATTGACAAGCTCGAGTGCGGCAATGGGACAAGCAAAGTGGCCCCTCGCACCAACTGGCTGTCTCGGCCGAATTGCTTGGAGGAGCATCTGAAGAGAGTGCTTCGAAATACCGTTCCGTCATGACCCTATTACCTGCATGTGGGCCAGCTCTCGATTCGACGCCGCTTCTACTCTAGACAAAAATTGTCTGGCCCATTGCTGGATCTGAAACACCGTGCTTAAAACTGCCATTACCGTCTTGGGATGTTGATATATCAACACAGCAGAGACAAATGACCCATGCCTAGAATGCCAGAAAAACACCCCGGAATGGCCTGTTTCGTGTGGCTATATTTAACCACATTCAGATTCGAAAGCTGCATTATTTACTAGATGTCCTGGCACTTTTCTTGGCAGTCCCAGTTGGTTTGCCGGATCCAGAAGGATCGAGTCAAGTTGATATGCAAACACCACCGGCTGCCCTTCACCGGCTGCCCACCACCGGGCCCATCAGAAGACCGGTATCGCCTTTTGTTGAATCATGTGACCTCGGCGTGGTGCCTTCTGAGGCAGAGAAAAGCCCGCCAAAGGGCCTCCCCAGCCTATACCAAGCCCCTGTCCAAGCTGAGAAAGGCTCCAGGGCCAGGCAAGCAGACGGCCGGCCTGCATATAGGCGCGGGTGCGCTCAGCTCAGCTTTTTCTGTCACACTCACTCCGCATGTCTCCCAAGCTTGCCCCGTTTCTCATCGTGGCATTACTTGGCATTTTCCTTGGTGCGTGTCTAGACCAGCGTTCTCCGCTCCATTTCGTCATTGTGGCTTACTCGAAACACGCTCTGCTCGCTGCTGCGGTGTTGGTGCTTCTAGCCTGCTCGTCGGCGTCTCGTTCTTTTTTGGGCTCCTACCTCCAGTTCCTCGTGTCCCCCATCGCCTCCATGAGCAAATCTTGGGGCCTGCGCTCCTTGCCGCCGGCTGCCCGCGTGGCTGGCGAGATCGGTGGCTTGGCCAATGAGGGGAACACATGCTTCATGAACTCCGTGCTTCAAGCCTTGGCGTCGTCTCGGAGCCTCACTGCTTTCTTCGCCCGCCAGATTGTTTCCGACTCCGGCCTGCCCGTGCCGGAGATGCGTTTCACGGCCTCGCTTAAGGCGCTCCTCGATGACTTGAACGGCTGCTATGGGTCCCGGGGCAAGGAGTTTAGCACGCGCTCTCTTCTCAAGCGCATGCCCGATGGGCCCAAGCAGAACTTCTTCATGGGCTACAACCAAGAGGACGCGCAGGAGTTCTACCAGCAGATCATGCGCATCGTGGAGAAGGAGCTTGAGAAGAAGACCAAGGCTGGGCACGCGAATGGTGAAAGTCCTGGCAAGCCGCAAGACGGCCCGCGCAGAAGCGACGGGGCCAGCTCCGCGGAACGCGCTTTCGTGCCCTTGCAGCAGTCCACGGCCTCCACCGTCTACGTGCCAGCCGAGCAGATTGATCCTAACGTGCCTGCACTGAGGCAGCTTGCCTTCCCTCTCCATTTGGTGACTCCGGTGGACGGGATCTCCGCCGAACGCATCGGGTGCATGAATTGTGGCGAAACTGGTGGGATCCGCTACTCGGTGTCGTCCGGCCTCAGCTTGAACCTTCCCTACGACCGCTCGTATGGGACGCGGTACCAGCTCCACGAGCTCTTGAACGAGTGGAAAAAGCCGGAGTTTATTGACGACGTGAACTGCAATCGCTGTGGGTTGATGCAGACCCGAGACTTTTTGCAAGAAAGCATGAAGAACAACGAAGCGCTCGTGCCGAAATTCTCCGAGCGCATCCGAGAGATCCACGTGGAGCTTCAAAAACCCTACATTTCCGATGAAGTGTTTGAGCGGCTCACCACGAAGCAGATGATTCGCAAAACCCGCAAATCAAAACAGATTTTCTTGGGCTCGCCGCCGCCGTTGCTTTGTATTCATATCAACCGCTCTGTCATGGACCCGAACACGTTTATGATTACGAAAAACTCCAAGAACTTGTCGTTTCCGGACGTGCTTGATATGTCTGCGTATACTGTGGAGGCTAATGATGTGAATATGGATGCCAGAAAACCATTCAGAAAGCAGGACGAGGGTGATTCCAGAACGGAAGACCGGGCTCAAAACGAGCAAGAGGATGTGGATGAAAATCAAGAGGCTCACTTTGCAAATCAAGCGACTCACTTTCCAAATCAAGAGACGCACCTGCCAAAACAACCGCTACAAGCAAATGGAGTCGGGCACAATATAAACTACAAACTTAGAGCCGTGATTCTGCATATGGGCACCCACAATTATGGCCACTACATTTGCTACAGGCATTACCGAGGCGTTTGGTGGAAAGCCAACGATGAGGTGATCTATGCCACCACTGAGGAAGAAGTGCTTTCTTCACCAGGAACGTTTATGCTATTTTATGAGCGCATGAATACGGGCGAACAATCTTCTGAAAAGGACATTCCAAGAGAGGTTCAGGAAAAGGATGGCCAAGCCGAAGGACAACTGCAAGCCCAAGAACCACATGAAGACCACGATCAAGATGAAGATGTGCACGATGAAGCCCATCAAGCCCAGCATCAAGCCCAGGATCAACCAGAAGCCCAGGATCAACCAGAAGCCCAGGATCAACCAGAAGTCCAGGATCAACCAGAAGCCTAGGATCAACCAGAAGCCCAGGATCAACCAGAAGTCCAGGATCAACCAGAAGCCTAGGATCAAGCAGAAGCCCAGGATCAACCAGAAGTCCAGGATCAAGAAGAAGCCCAGCATCAACCAGAAGCCCAGCATCAAAAAGATCAAGCCCAGGATCAGCAAGAAAATCATGAGGCCCAAAATGTGAGGGCAGGCGAGGAGCCTACTGGCATGGGATCGCCAAAGGCCATGCACCGCTCAGGCGAGGAACGAGTATTTCACGTATAACATACTCAGAAACCCCCGGGCAAACTTCTGAGCTTCTTGCATGCGGAAGGTCCACGTGCTGGAGATGTTGGCCCGAGGACCAGGCCAGGGCAATTCCCACGGCTGGATCGCCGCTCTAAAGTGCCTTCGAAAGAATTCAGAGCCGTTGTGAATCTATTCAAACCACACCCAGGGAATCCAAAAAAGAACACAGACGCTATGGTTCAAGTCTCAGTCCAAAAGGCCAAACGGGTCCCACATTCCCAGGCTTGTGAATTCTTGATCCGAGATTCTTAATCTGAGCAGGGGAATAAATTGGGAGTTCATGATACTACGGGATAGCTTGTTCTCTGCTCGTGAGCGGTCTTCAGTACTCGTCAGTGCTCACTACTCATTCAGTGCTCACTACTCATCACTACTCGGACTCTTCGGTACTAACTAATCCTTCACTGCTGGACTTTTCAGTCCTGCTCTGGTGTACCACGGTATTCTCTACCATAACCAGCGTATGCTTATGGTATAGACCTACACTGCGGAATACCTCCAAAGTACACACTAGACTATAGACGCTCTTGAATACTCTAAACTTTTCCTTGACTAACTCCACGGTGTATCACTCCGTCCATCGCAACACTTGAACTCGTTCTTACCCTAAGCCATTGGCCTGTTCATGCCCTTTGAAATTGCGCTTCCGTCAGGCCTGGGTCGTGCGCTGCTCATAGGTGCAAAGGTGATTTGTTATCCTGCACTCGTTGCTTGGACTGATCCTCCCGTCAATAGGCCTTTTTTCCTTTCCTTCCATAATGGTCTGATGCTCTAGTTGTAGACTGGCCTGATGATAATGTTGCGGCTAAATCTTTGGAATCTTGTAAGGTCCTTCATATTGGTGCCCTTGGTGCCCGCTTGGTGCCAGCTTGCTTCCAGCTTGAAGTATTGCACTGAATATGACTAAACCTTGTCCAACTTGGAACCATTCGGCTCGATAACGATTAGACCTTCTGTTTTGCTTCTTTCATAGGAAGTTATGCCTCTTCTGGCGAAGACTTGAGGCTAAAGGGCTTTTGATTCGAGTAGCCTGGGTCGGTCCGAAATGTCCTGCCCGTGGAAAACATCCGGTTAGCCAAAAAGGGTCGGCAAATTATGGTCACTTGCTGGGGCAACCTCTGCAGTGGGTCCTTCCTGTTTGCTTAGCATGACTTTTTGGGCAGTGGCGTACGTCTTGTCAGACCCACCACGGGTCGTGCGCTCCCCATGTGTACGGCGTTTGTCATTTGCATATAATCCCCAACACTGCTTTTGCTCGTTCGTAATGACTTGTAAGTTTGGAAATTGGGCCATTATCTCAGCCGTGTCTGTTCCGACCTGAAGCGATCCATCCAGAATCTTTCAGTCTGTCTGTCTCGACGCCATTCTAACCAGAGCAAAATGGTCCGACTTATGAGTCCTTCTGGGGCCTGGGCCTCGGAAAGCTCAGCACCGGCCGCTCTCCTTTCCGACTATTTAGATGGTCACATTGCCTCATCTGTCAGAATGTTTGGCCTCGAGAGAGCACCTGTTGGCTTGGCACATCCTCCCACTATGAGTGGCCATCATTAATTCGGCCGGGCGGCCAAGACACCTGTTCCAGGACTCCATAAGAGAAAAAACAAAGGCCCATGGTCATCCCCAAAAGGCTGCAGGTGGTGCCTTTTGGCTATGGATCCTTTTGGTATCCGTTTCCACGCACTGTCCGAGGAAACGTCATCGAATAACATGGAATGTGATGACAGAATCCAGACCTGGCCATGAATACATGTGGATCTTGTGCTCCAAATGCTTGAGCTGGCCTTCCGAGTGCCTGGCCGTTTTGAGAATACCTGAACTGACCTTAGCATCCCGAGCAGTCTTCAGGATCCACATTTCGCTCTTTGAGCGTTCCATACTTGTCGTTCCATACTTGTCGCTTGTGGGGACTTCGGTATGATAATTTCAATTCATGCACACAGTTTTGGAAATGGCCATGGAGTTTTGGAAATGGCCACGGAGGAAATGGCCACTCAGTACTGCGCGCACTGGATTAGCCGGCCCCGGTGCCCAGTAAAGAAGTCCCCAAAGAGGCCGCTAACCATCCTGACGGATGCTGCCGCGTTACGCAGACCCTCCTTGGAAATGAGCGAAAAGAAGCGCATCGTTCCACCTCTGTAGGGACTTGTCCACCCTAGGTACCCAATTCGGTTCCACAATGGAACCAGGCAGGAAAGAAGCGTGCCTTGAGTTGAATCTGCAGTTCATGTCAGAGCTTTGGTGTTCGCTTGATTCAGCAAGCGGCGCAGAGCTGGACTTGATGTACTCGTAGCCACTTGAAAACGACCGCCAAGTGCTATCAAAGCCGCATCAATACCATAACATGGCCAACACGACGTGTCTGCAATCACCTCAAACACACTGCACGTCGGTGCAAAGTGCTCTGTGGTGAAAATAGTGGGTGTCGTCCAGACCGCACAGTTTCTGACTCGTTGTGCTTGCTTGCTTGCTCTCTGGCTCGGCACCACGTCTAGTTTAAGCAAGAGCCGTGAGTGAAGGAACGGTCAGATTGGGCACTTGGCCAACTTGGACCTTATTGCTTAATCAGCTTTGGTCCCGTGAATGATTGATTGATCAAATCCCCTCATTGCTTGGCAGAAAGCTTATTCAGACCCTTCGAAGCAGCGACATTCTCTGAAGCAGCGAATGCATGTGTCAAAAGCAGTAGGCGCTATTGACTGAGTGTTATCAACTGAGTGCTTTTGGCCCAAGCTCCACTCACCAGTTCACCCATAGTTCCTTCCTGCAGCTTCAGAGGTATGCTTTCATCAGCCAGTTTGCTCATCACTTTGACCACCATGAAGGGCGGTGATTCTTGTAGCTCATTATGGGGCAACGTTCAATGAGATTCTTTCCATATTGGCGGAGCCCTCTTGGCTTTCTGGAGCGGTCAGTAGGTTGCACACGTGCACATCTCCGTAAAAGCCTTTGGCAAAAAGCACGCCTTAGCAAATGGCGCAAACCAAAAAAGGCCAAACGAATCAAGACAGGCCAATGAAGTGCGGCTGTGAAGGCCGCTAAGTGCGGAGACCAATAAAGTTGTGGCAAACGCCACTGAACATTGATGTTCGGAAACCACTAGATCTCAGACCACAGTATGCTGCACTTCTCGGTTCCCACGCAGCTCTTTCTTTCCTACTATGCCTCATTGTCTGTGCATTCAGCCAAACACAGTAAGCTTCAAGTCCTTGCACCTATTGTCATCCCATCCAGTCTGGGCCAAGGCCGATGAGCGAAGGCCACACCACCCTCAATTGACATGTAATCTCCAGTACCTTGCGCTTGGCCTTTCATTTGAAGGCGTGACTTTGCATTGAGCCAGCCACCGCCGCTGGCAAATGACCTTGTCGGTCCCAATCTGGGTACTTGGGCAGCTGAATAGGGCGGTGATCGCCTCCACCTTCCATGTTGACGCCATAGGCATGATTCCAGCTTTGAGAGAGCGCAGGAGCTGGCTTGGAGCTTTGGGCCCATCCTAATTAGGTAAATTCCAGTCTCCTTTGTGCCCAACGACACAATCGACAGCTGCGGGCATCTGGAAGAGAGTTGTGTTCCCGGCATGCAGCCTTGCGTCAGCCCATTGTCGGCGTGAGCCTCATTCCCATTCGCTTCCTCCTCTGGGACAGCTCGTAGCCTAGACAAAGGTGATGCATATAACCACACCTTATCTGCACCACCGTGCAGATTGTTTAGGAGCATTCCATACCATCCAGATTGCTCAGGAGCATCCATACCATGCAGATTGTTTAGGAGCATCCGTACCATCCGGATTGTTTGGGAACATCCGTACCATGCAGATTGTTTAGGAGCATCCGTACCATGCAGATTGTTTAGGAGCATCCGTAACATCCGGATTGTTTAGGAGCATCCGTAACATCCGGATTGTTTAGGAGCACCCGTACCATCCGGATTATGTAGCGGTATGCAGAATCCCCGTTTAGAAGCATATACCGCTTCTAAAAATACTCACCAAGCTGTTTGGCCCACTAATGAGGCAACAAGCCCCCATTCGGCAATGCCGTGGGAACCCTATAAATGAGCCCGGATTCCGACTGGCTGTCGTTTCGGCCAAGTAACAAGTTTAGGTTCTGAGACCTGGATACACCTTCAAATGATTCCACACATGTCGAATGCAACCGGAGCCAGAAATGCCCTCAATGCAGTGAAAATATCACTCACTCAATTGACACGAACCCTTAATGCAGCAAAACTGATGCTCGAAGCGGTAAAAGCAAAGCGTCGAGCTGCAAAACCAATGCAGAGGGCAGTGGGGAACGATTTGCCGCAACCAAAGCAGAAGGTGACACCAAGTCTCAATGTGAAACCAGGCCCAATGGGAAACCAACATCAATGCGAACGCGAGGTCAACGCGAAACAGCAGCGCAATGTGAAACCAAAGCTCAGCACAGAAAAGCTCAATGTGGCACCAAAAGCGGACGCGAAGCCGAAGCTCAATGCTTCGGACCCCACCAACTTCACTTTGGGGATTATGCAGGCCCGCGTGGAGAAGCCGGGCCAAAAGACAAAAAAACGCGGCGGGATGCAGGACGCGGCGGTCCATGACGATGCGCATCGCATCGAGCCCATCGACCATGAAGCGGAAATGGGCCGCAAATTATCAGGGCGCAAGAGCACCGGCAAAGGCCTCAGGGGGGCGCTCCAGAGCTATCTCGTCGATGAGCAAAAGACCAAGCAGCGGGCGCAAGCCGCAGAGAATGCCCGCGACGCGGCAACCAACAAGGAGCAAGCCATGAAAAGCGGCACTCTGAAGAAGTCCAAGCCCAAGCCAGCATCTTCGGCAGCAGGCAGGCCAAAGGCATTTCTCCCGTTCAATAAGGATGAAACGCTTCTATTGGTCGGCGAGGGCGATTTCTCGTATGCTCTTTCCATCGTCAAGAACGGGTACGTCGAACCTCTCAACTTGATAGCCACCAGTTATGATTCCGAGCAACAGTTGCGGCAAAAGTACCCCACGGCGGAATCGAATATACAGCAACTCAAAGACATGCAGGCCAAGGTGCTCCACGAGATCGATGCCACCGACCTTGTCCACACGTTGAAGGCGCAAAAGCATCGTCTCTTGGCCGCCAGACTCAACCACATCATGTTCAATTTTCCCCACACGGGCCGGGGCATCAAGGATACAAACCGCAACATTCGTGAAAACCAGATCTTGGTGCAAGGGTACTTTGAAAGCGCAAAAGATTTGTTGCAGGTGGTCAACAAGAAGTTCTCCGACACCAGTGGGTACTTCGACCAGGAAGCCCGCGAGACCATTCTTATGACTCTATTTGAAGGTGAGCCGTACATTTCGTGGGGCGTCAAGGCCTTGGCTCGGGCTGCCGGCTATCAGGTGGAGCGCTCGGCCCTTCTTGAATGGAGCGCTTTTCCGGGGTACTGCCATAGGAGAACAAACGGAATGGGTACCACCACAAAGACGGCCCTGGCGAGACCGGCGAGGGTTTACATTTTCACCAAGTATGTTCCGAACTCACATCAGACGACAGAGGCAGTTGATTCTGACAGTGATTGATCAATACGCCCCCTGACTCGTAAGACCCTCTGAGCCAGTCTTTTCCGTTTTCATCCTCCTTTGCTTTTCAAACTGCTGGAGTCAATAATAAATATCTGTCACCAGCATCATTTTCGTCTCCTTAGTTGCACCACGTATGGACAGGAACCCTATGCTGGAAACACCCGCACACAATCATCAATCAAAAAGATCTCCTGGGTTAAGGGGTCTTTGACCTTGCCGTGTCTCACTAGACTCAGGTCTGTTTCAGGCATTAGAAGCTTGTCGAATGGATAGATATTCCCGTTGGGCAATTTGAACGGGTTGTCGAAGATGTGGGTGATGAGCTGGGCATCCGGGAGACTGCGGCTCAACGCAAAGAGCTCGGGTGAACACACGGGACACTGGTTGATTTTCGAAAGGATCCGGTAGTACTGGTTCGGACCGCGGAGGGCAAGATTGCGGAACCGAGTGGAGTCAAGCAGTTGCTCGAAGCCACTGCCGCTGTTTTTGCTGGTTTCAAAAATGGTATTCTGCTCATTGCAGTAACACAGCTTAGTCTTGAGACTCAGGAGCCCCGCCGATAAGTAAACAAAGATAGGGTAGTTTTGTGTGATACCATACACTCTGGCGAAATCGCGGGCGAAGGTCTCCTGAAGAAGATTCCAGCTCTTTTCTGTGTTCTCGCGGTGATATTGCATGAACAGCTCCACATGATTGAGGTTCTCATTGAGGGGCCAGCCCCATGACGATTGCGATGTAGGAGGCTTGGTGATGGCCAACGAGAGAAGCGGCGATCCGATCTTGGTGAGGCATGTAACGTTACTATCGAAGTTGGGGTCGGAACAGCCTTGCGCGTAATGGTCAGGGCGGGCGTAGCACGCCAAATCATTCCTGCTATAGCGGATGGCAGCCCAGATGTCACCTTGTTCAATGAGAAAGAGGTATTTGCAGTATTGTATTTGAAACAACAAGTTGGAGTTGATCTTGCGGAGCTGGGTTTTGTTGTCGTTGTACCAGGCCTCCACGGGATTAAGGTTGTGGTCGTCGCTCATGGCCAAGAAGATGTCGTTATAAAGGGTGTAGATGTCGTGATCAATAAGAAACTTTTCTGCAGGCGTACCCAATTCATCTAAGAGCTTCATGCCGATGTTGTAGGCTCTGCACCCGCTGCACTTGAGAAGGTAGTCCACCACCAAGAGGTTTGTTTCCTGTACAAACCAGCTGATCAACTTCTCATTGTGCAAATCAAGCACTTGCTCGCCACCTCTTGTGAGCGAAGTGTAATTCTCGAGCTCCTGGAGCCGTTTGAGCCGCATGCTCAACCGTAGACGGTAGTCGTGGTCCAACTCCAAGGCCTTGTTTAATTTCTTCTGGTTGTTCTCCACTACCTTGATGATTTTCTTAACCCTGGCCAATTTTTCCGCCGCTCCCATGTGAGCGTCTGACTGTATACGAGATACCTCCTCTAAACACTGCTTTTTAGTTTTCTCCACCTGCTTCTGAATATTCTTGATGTTCTTCTTTAGAAGCTCCGTGGGCACACCAAACTGCACCGCCTTGGTGGCAATATTAAACTCGAGCGTCAATTCAGCCATGTAGTATTCAGAATCGTGGCTTTATGGGCGTTACGTTGTGGTGGTTGGATTGTGTTTCGGATTGTGGAGGTCGGAATGTGGAGTCGGCTTGTGGAGTCGGCTTGTGAAGGTTGGATTGTGGAGTCGGCTTGTGGAAGCTGGGATTCTTGTATCCGGATGACGTGTTTCAGTATAAAGCGCAAGTTGAAGCGAAACAACTGAATTTGGGAGGATATAGGTCGCTAAGAGAATGTTGCCGTGTAGATTTTAACGGCAAATATGAGCATGGGGTTCTGTGAGCGGTGCTAAAGTGAGGCACTGCAAGTGTGCAGGAACATAACCCACCCTCACTCTCGAAGCTGCCACCACAGAAACATCCAACGGCTCCCATCAAATATCATAAGCTAACACATATGAGCTCACTGTTTTTGTTCTTTTTGGAGTGAGACTTCCCAAGTCCTGTTGATACTCTTTGATAACTTGTCCAGCGTCATAAGTAACCACATATATGTTCATGCAGTCTAATAGAGTGATGGAGAAATCACCAGAGACGTACCGCTGATATGAGCTGGCTAAATCTGAGAAGAAAATGCCAAAAACATAATCTGCCCTTGTTTGAACTAAACCGAGCCGAATCCTTCCTCTCGTCCAAAGCCTTGATAGACTCTTGATATTATTCATTGGCTTGGATCAACTGACCGACGTCTTTGAGGAGTATCCATTTTGATCCATTTTGAGGAGTAAGGCTCGTTTGATAATCATTGGAAAGGGCAAGTCGGTTAGTTTTCAAGGTGGCTAATTAACCGAAAGGACCCAATTTCTCAACAAAACAGCAAACCTTTCCTTACCGACGCACTGCTAGCCAAACAGGGGATAAGAAAGATTGGGCAGTTTTGCTTCGCTAAGTATCCATATCAGTGTTAACCACGATAGTGACCTTAGGCAGATTTAATTGTCAATGATGGTCCGTCAGAGTTGATCTCCGGAGTTTTCTCTTGCTTCGCTGTTCCTATTTGCAATTTTGCCACAGCAGCATATTACTTAAAGGTGCAGATCTCAATGGATTATGATGTAAGGCGTCTCACTGCTAAGAAAAAAACATAAATATGCTTAAACAAGGGAAACCCATGGTCTTTATATGTTTCGCGGTACCCGACCCTGCATAGACGGTGGCTGCAAATACACCGCATGATCTCAGGAAACGAGGTTTTATCTATATAAAAGCACCCTCCCGCATCGAAATAGTTTTGAGCAACATTATGCAGAAATCTTTGAGTGACACGTTGGGTAAAAGCCTTGGAAAATTCTGATACATCTGGAGCTATTTATCAGCTTTCAGTGTAACTGATAAATCCACAAAGATAACAAAAACGGCAAAACATAAGGGGCGAAATCGATCCATACAAGAATAGAAGCCTTTCCTTGCCGTGTGCCACAGATAAGGGGCAGAAAGTATAGCCCGACTAGAAACAGTTTCAAAAAAAAATGTGTGGTCAGCTAACGGGTCAGTACCTTGAGAGGGTCTTTTGAAAGTGAAACCGGTTGCCAAAGGTATGGAGCTCCACAATTATTCAGCTTAACATTAACTAGGGCTTCGACGCTTAAATACTCTATCTTGGAACTGTGACCTGAATGTTTTAATCTGACTACTTGACTGGAAAGGCGGATTCTTTCAAGGAGTTATGGCCTCTTTCTCAAAAGAATACAGGCTGACCCTTGAAAAATATTGTTTATTCATGCCGATAATCACTGTTACATGTCTAGCACTGAACCTTTGTGGAGAAATGCACCAAGGTCTCATGTATCTGAACTTCCATGCTGGCCAAAATGCTACAGCTCAGAAGTGTATGCTTCTATTTATTGTGGCATACAATCAGGTTTTACTTCCTTTAAACCATCCACATTGACCAACAGCGGGTCCATCTATGCCTCGCCAACTTCAAATAAATCTTCTTGGTGGGCTTGAATGGAGCTCATTTCGATGGGCTCGTCGGGACTTGCCAGAGTTCTGCCCAGTTCGGAATCAACCAAGCGGCTATACCCTCCAAAGCGGCGTTTCAAAGAATTCCACCATCCTGGCACCGCGCTTATTACGAATATCCGCATTTTCTTTCCAAACATGAGGAGAACCACCACCAGCAAAAGCATGAAAAAGATCACCTCGCCGTAAAGCCGGTGGGGCTTAATGGTCCAACTCAGCAGGACAGGCGAATCCTCCTTCTCATAGTCATACTGGACATCCAGCTCTGTCTCCGTGCCCACCGCTGGCCTACCTTCGATCCCGTTAGCCTCTGCCCCGAAAGCAAAAGATTCAGATGCAGGGTAGGTATAACCGGGACGAGGAAGTGGCTCACCTCCACGAAGCACAGTATAATTGTTGTATGCCTGCGTGTACTCATCGTTGGCGTATAGCATGGCCCTGCCTAAGGTCCATGAAAATGACAGGCCACCCACTTTATCCACCAATTCAAGCGACTTGAACTTGTCCTGCAGCTCAGTGTCGTCTATTCCGAATCGGGGAAACCCAAGACCAACGTGAAGAAAGTTGAGGATCCACGACGACCGAAAACATAGGTCCGCCAACTCCTCTTGTTTCATTTTCTTCGACAAGTTCATTTCGAGAAGCTCGTTGAGCGACAGAGAGCAGAGCTTTTGCGTCTTGGAGTATATGAGATCATAGTCATATTTTTCTTGTGGTTTGTCTGGGCTGCTGCGCTCCAGTGGCAAAGGCATCTGCGACTCGAAGAGGCTATTAATTGTGTCCCAATACCCAGACACTCCAATGAAATGGTTGATGCTGAAGTCGATGGATGGTATGAGGTCATTCAAAAGACACAGACTCACGTCTTGCTCCTTGTCAAGCTTCTTGCAATCACCGTGGTACTTTTCCGCGTCGGAATTGTAAGTGTTGTTGGCCAAAACAGGAAAAATCGATTCCAAACACTCGTTGAAGTTGGAGTTGCCGGTAAAGTCCACATCGTGATCATCGATTTCTCCACTGAAGGTATAGCCTTTGGGGACACAAGGGTCTGGCACGGGCGTACGGAACCGGAAAGTGTCATTTGGCAAATCATTGGTGCGCCGAAACTCCTGAAGAAGGGTTTTGAGATAGTGCGCTCGGGCCTGAAACATGCCGAATCCAAGATATGACCCAGAATACACGTTAGATTCCACCTGGCGGGGGGCGGCATAGGAACTGGCACCGGTTTTCTCGGACCGAGCGTGGGCGTGATCCTCGAATTGATCGGTTCGCTTATTCTGACCAACACTTTGGTTCCTCAATTCCGGAAGTGCGTTAAGGGTTACCCTGTACATGTTGTTCAAGTGCTCATCAATCTCAGTCTGGTTTGGCTGAAATACCACTTGTGTGGAAGCACCGCCCATATCTAGGAGCCCATAGGTGGTGTGGTTTTTTCCATGCTGGTGTTGCTCTGGATTATCGAAGGAACCCACCATCTGGTTGATGGCGAGCCATCCATACAAGCCCTCAATGTTGCCGTCGATGACATTCACGTGAGTCAGGCAATCTGGCATGAAGAAATCACTTTCTTCGGCCACATAACGGCAGATATTTTCGATGATGGGCTCCAGTTCATTGGGAGGCAAAAGTCGCATTCCTGCCGTGGCGTGGAAAAAAAAGGGAGTTCTCCTGTGCTCGGACTTGGGCACTACTTTTCCGGCCAAGTGAAGCAAGTGGCTCAAATGGTGCTTTCCCACTTTCTGCGGACTTTCATTGAATGTGGAAACCCCTGGCTCGATCTTGAGGTGCCATTTCTTCTTTGTGCCAATGTTTGGAAGAACATACTTTCTGTTGGTACCGTCCAGTGAGTCAGAGTTAGAGCCGGAGTTAGAGCCGGAGCCGGAGCCGGAGCCGGAGCCGGAGTCGGAGCCGGAGTCGGAGTCGGAGTCGGAGTCAGAGTCGGCGTCGGCTGACGGCTTCGGTTTGGAATCCCCCCGGCTAGCAAGCAGGAAGCCATTGAAGTCTTCAAAAGAATCGGTTTCTTCGCCGGCAAATTCTCGGATGAGGGAAACTTTTGGCGGGGCCCGAAGATCTAGGCCGTTCTCTAGCGCAAGTTGGGGGTTTAGCCAGCGGTATACAAAGACGCGCGAACCGTGGGACCCTGCATCGACCACCACGAAGTAGTCGAAGGGCGTACCAGGAGGCGACTTGGCTTCTGCAGTTTTCGTCTTCTTGGCCATGTGTGGTGTGAAGAGGCCCTCGGTGGCACTCGTGCGCCGAAGCCGATTACATGCAGCACCCGAAATTCCCGAGATCCAGCGGGGTGATGACGCACGTGCCTGGCCCACAGCGGCACGTCAGCGGCCCACACTGCCAAAAAAGCCGGAACGCAATGCCAGACTTTTGAAGCTGAATATCTCCGGCGGTTTGCGCCGGGGTGGCCCGCCGCTATTGGGCCACGCACGACTTTTCTGCACACGGCCCACCTTATCTGGCCTCGTGCGTCGCTCTGAACCTCATGTCACGCTACCACATTGTCGGGTATGTAGCGACCTCATTGGCATGCAGTCGCCAGCTATGCCTCAGCCTGTTTAATGGCAAGGCTCCCACCCAATTCCAGGGTCCAATCAACCGGCCAGGCATCAAGCACATAGTTGCGAGTTACTAACCCCAGAGCCGGCATTATCGGGCTCTACACCGCCTATGAGCTCATGGAACACGGCGTCAGTGGCAAAGACATTGCCGTGACCGCGCAGTTTCTCCCCGGAGACGAGTCGATCACGTACACATCGCCTTACGCCGGAGGGTGCTTCTCGTGTATCACAGGAAATGACCCGCAGACACTCTTTTTCGACAAGTATACGTACCAGAACCTAGGCAAGCTCCAGGCGAAATTGGGCGGGCCGTCTTGTGGTTTGGACACAGTGTGGTCCACGGAGTACTGGGAGGCCAAGCCGGCGGCGGAGAAACTCGGCCTGTTACGGTCGTATTTGGAAGAATGCAGCGAGATCGAGCCTGCGGCGATGGCGGCGGGGTGCGAGTACGGCCTCAAGTTTAAGGCATGGAATTTCAACTGCCCGCGGTTCTTGGTGGCGTTGCAACGGTGGTTGGCCTCGCAGGGCGTCACCTTCCGGCAAGAGGTGTTCCTGCACATTGCGCAGGCGTTCGGGCCCAGCACCAGGGTTGTGTTCAACTGCACGGGGCTCGGAGCACGGACGCTTGGCGGCGTGCGCGACCATGGCGTTTATGCCACCAGGGGCCAGGTGGTGGTGGTGAAGGCCGAGCACGTGGCGGAGAACATGTTCATCTGGGGCGGCGACACTGCCACCTACATGATCAAGCGGCCGCACTCACACCACCAGTTGGTGCTTGGCGGCTATATGCAGAAGGACGACTGGCGGGCCGAGACGTTGCAGCAGCAGACGGACGACATCTTGCGTCGAGTCTCGAGGATGTATCCGGACCTCCTTGCCAAGAATCCGCGGGGGCCAACCGTGGACGATTTGGAGGTTGTGCGTGCCGTGGCGGGGCTTCGGCCTTCGCGGCACGGCGGCGTGCGCATCGAGCGCGACATGGTGGACGAGGGCCGCCTTTTGATCCACAACTACGGCGCCAGTGGGTATGGGTACCAGGCGGGGCTTGGAATGGCGGCCCAGGCGGTTGCGCTCGCGCTCGAGCCGGTGCATGCTTCGGGACAGGCCAAGCTCTAAAGCTGCTCTGACCCATGATTCCGGCCCTCCTCTACAAAGTCCAGGCACTGAGTCTTTTCTCTGTCTCAGTCTCCAGTGTTGAGTCCTGTCTGTCTCAGTCTCCAGTGTTGAGTCCTGTCTTTGTCTCTGTCGCTGTCTCCGCTCCACTGTCCAGTCTGTTCGCCCAAACGGACCTACAGCCTACAAGCGTGTATTACACCGCTGAATTTGCCATGAGCCGATGCACAGGCCGGTCACTTGGATAGAGTATTGCAAATGCTTTTAAAACTGATTATGGGACCTTATATGGAACCACTTGGAGATGAATTCTCCTTTGGTTATAGACCGGGCAGAAATGCTCATCAAGCAACTGCATATATTCAAAATAGGTTACAAGATAACAATATAGTCACCCTAAAAAGCAAAGAAAAAAGAGGTAAAAGGAGGCAAAAAAACGACGACAGGACAAAAAAAAAATATGTGATGAGATAGCAAAAATAAATGGGTAGGATTTTTGTTTTGGATAAGGACGTTAGTATTTTACAAGCAGTAGGTAAATTTTATTATTTAGTTGAGGATATATTTTTTAATGGTAAAGGTTTAAAGAAGCAAATAAAAAAAGGCAATAAAAAGGCAATAAAAAGCAAATAAAAAAAGACAATAAAAAGCAAATAAAAAAAGACAATAAAAAGCAAATAAAAAAAGACAATAAAAAGCAGATATAAAAGTTTGAGTTCTATTTTTCAATATATCCATTGTTTTTATTCCTACCAATCTTCTTCTTAATATATTGAATTCGTAAGCTAATTCCTTATCAGACATTAACAAGAGATGTTCAATATTTAGCATATCTTTTGGTGCACCTTTACAGTATAATTTACATCATCATCTTTGTTTGAGTATTCGTAAGCATACATTTTAGGAGCAGCTATTAACATCTTATGAATTATTCCTTTTCAAATGTTATCTAAAGTGTCATCTAAAGAACCTAAGTTTGTATTACAAGATTTTTTAAATTCTTCTAAATCTACAGTTGATTTTCTCATGTATAAGCTGTTAATATCACTATATATTATATGTATACCTTTAAATTTTTTGTATAAAGAGTATAACCTATATCTGGAAGTGCTTAGTATTGAAATACCGTTTTGAGTGGAGTGAACCGGGTTTTCATCTTTTTCTATTATCATTTTATCGTACTTATCACCATCTAGATTATAAAAGTAAGGTTTATTTATCAAAGCATCACCCATGTGAATCTTTCCATCTTCGTTCGTTATCGAAGAATGTACTTGAATAGCTACTATAACTCTTATTACAATATATACTGCTCTATCTATTGACTTTTCCATAGCCACCACCGTTTAAAGCTATTTTTGCTATCATTCCCTTGGACAAGGCCTTTCATCGCAATCGCAGTTCAGGTGATCATCTTTTAATTTATATAACTCATCTATGTACTTCGTGAATATGTAGCCATAATTTTCGTATTCTAATCCTTCTATACATTTATTTCGAACCCTTCTTCCTTAGCAATTTTCATGTCGTAAGAATGGTAAGTACCTTGATGAGATTTGAACCATTTCCAAGACAATCTACAGTTTTCAAGTCTCCTTGAGAAAAAATTTAAATAGTCTTGAAACTTGTTACAATCCGGCTATTATACCAAATAGCACCCGTTGCGTTCTGGATGCAGACTATTGCTGCATGGTCTGGGGTATTGTCTGCGGTATTGTCCGCTATTGTCTGGGGTAACGGATAAACTTCGGAGTACATCCCAGTAGTCCCGAACAAAGACATGGGCGCCAGAGTGTGGTGCGGTGGGTGAAGGTTTGGTTGAAGCTTGGTAGTTGGCCCACTTGCGAAGCTGGTAGCTTGGCCCGCTTGGTAGCTTGGTAGCTTGGCCGGCTTGCGAAGCTGATGCGGCGGGCACGTGTGGCGGCGCGTGCTTCGCGCGCGTCTATGCGGGCACGGCGCGGAGATGCATCGCAGTCCTGCAGCTAGAGGCAGCGGCACTTGTCAACATGCGAGACTCATGCACCCTTGTGTGAGCACAGAATTCATCCCCATACACTTAAAGCCCCGGGCGTCCCTCACCGCGGCCACGCCGCTCATGATGCTCCCGCTGCATACCATCACACTGGTTGCGGTCCTCGCGGCACTTGCCTCCGCCACTCACCAGTGGTCCCTCCCCGCGTCTCCCAGCAACCGCTCCGTGCGCTTGCACTTCGATCTCGTACATGACCACGCCCACGACACCGCGGCCACATACAAGCTACCAAACAACGGCCTGTCCTTGCTTTCACGCTTGCACATGGCCGCGTATTACCAGGCGCGCCTCCGTCTTGGCACCAGCCGTGACGAGTGCAAGGTGGTGGTCAGCTCCTACTCGTCGGATCTATGGGTCTTGGACAGCGACTTTCAGCGTGGCAACTTGTACCAGGCCTTTTACGGTGACCAAGACCTCACCACTGTCGTAGCCAACTACCGGAACGGATCCGATTCCGGGGAGGCTGAGCTCCGCGACCCCGAGACCGAACCGGCAGGCCGAGAAGGTCAAGAAACGACAGGCCGAGAAGGTCAAGAAACGACAGGCCGAGAAGGTCAAGAAACGACAGGCCGAGAAGGTCAAGAAACGATAGATCCAGCGCACAGCACCGCAACGGCTCACTCACAAGACAGCCACGAAACGGAAACGGCTGGGTGGTTCGACGAATTTGCCGACCCCTCGTGCCCGTGTGCGCAGCTGGGGCTCTTTAATGTCTCCGGTTCCCACACGTTCCAAGGTAATGATACCACGTACATTTGCCTCATGACGTACATGGCAGACATGATTTGCGGCTTCTATGGCACCGACCTGGTGGAATTCGCCGGAGCCCTGGTCGAGGGGCTTTACCTTGGCGTGGCCGAGGAGGGCCTGATTTCCATGGGGGTTTTGGGCATCGGGCTTCCCGCAAATGAGGCGAGTAACCACGAGGGCAAACGCTACCACAACTTGCCCATGCAGTTGAAGAGCGCAGGCCTCGTCGACAAGGCCGTTTACTCCATGTATATCGACCAAGAGCGAAACGGCTCCCAGTCGGGCTCCGTTCTTTTTGGGGCCGTGGACCACGCCAAGTACTGGGGCCTGTTGCAGACCGTGCCAATAGTTGGCTTACCCTCTTGGCCTGTCAAGAGAGACATGGCTATAGCGCTCACTGGTGTATACTTGGACACCAACAGCTCGAGTTCCGTGAGCTCGAGTTCCGTGAGCTCGAGTTCCGTGAACTCTAGTTCCGTGAACTCTAGTTCCGTGAACTCTAATTCCGTGAACTCTAGTTCCGTGAACTCTAGTTCCGTGAACTCTAGTTCCGTGAACTCTAGTTCCGTCAACTCTAATTCCGTGAAATCTAGTTCCGTCAACTCTAGTTCCTTTGGCTCCGTATTCAATATCCCCAGCATCAATGGTACCGCCAGCTCTCTTGTCACCCTCACAAAAGAGACCGTACCTGCCATTTTGGATTCGGGCATCACGTTGCAGTTTTTACCCAGGCGCGTCATCAGGGTCTTGGCAAGGCTGCTAGGCGGTAAGCACCTCTGGGACCAAAACGTTTTGAAGATAGACTGCACCCAGAGGCACCATGCAGGCAGCTTGGTGTACGACTTTTCCGGAATCCACATCAAGGTGCCGTTGGCGGAAATGGTGCTCGAGGATTCCGGCGTCTGTTACTTTGCAGCAACGTCGGGTGCAAACGACCCGAGCGGCGAAGAGTTTGCCGTTTTGGGAAACTCTTTCCTTCGCCACGCCTATGCCGTGTTTGATTTGGAGGACATGGAGGTATCGTTGGCGCAGGTCCGTTTCTCCGACGACGAGGATGTGCAGCCCGTGGAGGCCACGGTTCCGCTGGCGGTGCACGCGCCAGGCTACCCCACTAGCCTCGCCTCGGCCGGCTAGTATGAAACGGGAGTCACGTTTTTCTCGCCCCACAGACACATGTGCATCTGCGGTCAGCTTTGCTGGTGCTGCAGGGTGAACATTCACTTGGTTAGTGATGCGCAAATCCCAAGGAGGTGACCGAGGTGAAAATGGAGAGGCGGGATGTTTTAATGGGAGACGCCGCGGGGAATCTACAGCCGCCGCAGCGTGGCTTTTTTGTCTCGGCTTACTCAAGCACTCTGTTCAAAGACTGAGCGCGCTATACTTGGCCCCTGTGCACGTTTTGGTCTCCTAAAGCGGTAGGCTGGACGACTAGACCACACAAGGTGTTTTATGGGTGAATGTCGATCCCCAAATATAAAAGGCTGGCTGCCTTCCAACTTCATAAAGGAAATCATAAAAACCCAGGTTGGAGTGTCATCAATGATGCCTCCTAGAACCAGACCCACTAATACTCATGTATCTAATAATGATGATGATGGAGAGGTCTACAACTATCTCCATGATACAATGGCTGTGGGATTAGAGCGTGGACCACCACTGGACATCAGTCAATGGTTGCTCACCGGTCGTCCTAGCACATCCATGTATGACACAGATGTGGAATTATCCTCTTTACACACTCAACTCCGGCACTCAACGTTGTCGCGCGTTATGACGTACTCTCTTAAAGTACGGTACAGTTATCAAGTTGTCTGCTAACAACTTCTTCAATTGGGGAACTTCTGTAGTCATCTCTTATATCGTATATTGTCAATGGTACTAAGATCTGCTTTCTTGTCTGATGCCCCTTCTTGGGACGGCAGTCCCTTCCTTAAATACTGCAAAGCGGCCTTCACTAGCTGCAGCCCCTTGTCGGGCTGCACCGTCGTCATTACGACCGCTCAATTGGGAGGTATAGGGATAAACGTTGTTTAATCCCTTTTTAACTAAGCTCTTGTGCATAATATGCACACAGACTTAGGTCGTCATCCCTTCAACCATTGTTTCATCTGTATACAGTCATGTGAGCATGCAGTGCCCACAGGCGCACTGATTCTCACGTTCCAACAAACGTCGCCGCGGCACTCGCGTTGGGCCCCGCACGACCCATGGGTGCAAAATCCCCTGCATTGCAAACACTGGCGCGGCCGCAGCCCTGGAACCCGTCGCCCGTTTTGGCCTTTTCTCAACACCACTCAGCTACCGTTCTCTAAAGCCACCCAGCTACCGTTTCTCTACAACAAAAGATTGTCCCAAAATCTTCACCGGCACGTCTTTTGCCGCCAGGCGTCTTGTCAGAACTCCATGGTAGTGCGCCACCCATGTGCACACAATTGGGTTGAGTTGATGTCGCAATCGCAGGCGACCTGCATCACCCGAGCCGAGTCCCATTCTGGCTCATCATATGTCGTGGTTTTCTCGGGCGTAAGCTGAAGGCCTTTGGTGCTTTCCCAACGCTCGCCCGATGGGAATCTCTCCACCCATAATCTTCCCGGTTTTATGTTTGCCCTAAATCATCTCTTGGCCTCTGAATTCTTCCTATACGTTTGCCTAGTGCTTGTTTCTTGCCACTTCCAAAGGTTTTTGTTACAAATCAATACTGGGAGGATTCTTTTTGGATCAGGTGTAGGTTTCGAAGGTGCATGTTTCTTTGACGTTTAATTGAAGGATTAATACGGTACATACATGAGCTGCTAATGTGAATTCTAAGCTACCTTCATCGGTCCATCACCTAATGTTCACAATATATTATTGATTGAGAGATTAATGATATAATCGCCTGAATCCTAAAAGATTTTACGTCTAGCAGATCGTAAAGCGATAAAGTAAGGGCACTATGACTTGATATTTATTGCTAAAGAATAGCTCAGTTGAAGTTAATGATTTGATACTCATCAAGGAAACAAACATATGAGTTAATCATATCAAAACCAGTATATCTTGAAACTATATCCTAGAAAGAAAGGGTCGAAAAAAATGAATCAAAATAGATTGTTAGATCCACCGTGGGTAGCGTGCCATGGATACACAATTCATCTACGACGTGTGTATACATAAAACCGCCCTTGAACCACCTGGAGAGAGGCGTGCCGATCTCGACCACCGATCTCCGAGACCAGGCGGCACTAGTTGCACACTAGCAGGAGCGCCGTGGTTCCAGTCGAAATGCAATGCCGTGGTGTTCTGAGATACAGGAAGTCCCGCTTCCGGCACCCCCGCCCAAAATGCCAGATTGGGAATTGTTTAGATTGGAATGGTTGGCGATTAAGGCGTCTGGCCGTGTCGCAACACTCCATTTCGACCAAGATGGCGCCATCGTGCCCTCGTGCCGAGTGGGGTGGTGCATTTAGACCCACCTCGGTATAAGGCGCATGTGGCCCAGGCCTTTTTTTATCTATAACTTGGACGACCCTTGGTTTAGGGTTCATCAACGACATTTCTGTTGAGTGCTTGACGTTAACATCAAAGAATTCGTAAAGCTATGTTTCATAAAGAGGTGTATTAACAAGCGAAGGTGAAGTAAATAGTAACATTAGAAAATAAAGCAATAGGTGAATCAATAATAAATTAGCTTAAAAGAACCTAATTTGATGTTACTCGAGGCGAGACAAGACCCTCTGAATCAGCGTGACTTTGAAGAGCTTGCTTCGCGGGTTCTTGCGGATCTTCCCCTTGCTCGAGGCCTTGCTGGATTCATCAACTAGCAGCTTGTTCTTCGCCAACGATACGATAGAGGCCAAGATGTTACCGAGAAATTGGCAGCAGATCAGTCCTCAGACACTCTTAATTTGGACTTGAGGCGAACCTGTGCAGTAGTCAAGTCTTCAACTTCACCGGCCACCATCAAGCTGTATCCGGCTGGTGGCATTGAAGAGAAATCGAGGGCGATTTTTCAGACGCCATCAATACACGCGAAAAGCAATTAAGCTGAAAGCAATGAGGATGTGAAAGCAATGAGGATGTGAAAGCAATGAGGATGTGAAAGCAATGAGGATGTGAAAGCAATCAGGTGATTCCGCACCGGCCACGAGTTCTCACATCCGACTCTATTCAACAATTGCTGGATGTTTTAGATATGATTGCGAAAGAAGCAAGACTAGCGAGTGCTCTTGAGAACCGGTTCTTTCCACCGCAGACAGCTCCATTCATTAGTGATCCAGGCTCCCCAATACGGTGACTGCAGAGAATAGAAAAACGTTGGGTGTCCACAAGGGAAAGTCTCTCACTATGTCACCTTCTTGCTTGCAACAACTTGGCGGGCAGTGTACTCATCAAAGTACTGAACAAGAAGTATTGAGAGTTTGCGGGCCGTCGTATCCACAACCATTGGGATATTTTGAACCTCTCAGGTACTGCAAAACCTCTCAGGTACTGCATTGGATCAAGTGAGGTCTTGTTCGAGTTCAAGCAGACCCCATTGGACTCGTTGTTTGGCAGAGCCCTCTGCACCGCATCCCTCGTGCCATAGCCACCTGCGCTAGGAGCTTTTTTCATTCTGGAATACCAGCGGAAGCAACGAACATCAGCTCAAACAAAGAAGCATTAGTCATATGTATCCATTAGTACGATCAATGAAAGTAGCAATGGATTTTCGGCACCTCATAAACTACACAAACTAGGTAAATGCAAATCACCACATCTGCAGAGGGTCTAGAATGTGCGTTAATCAAAATCATCCTTCCCATTTATTTGCCCATTAGGCCATGTAGTTTTTTCCACTCTGTTTGACCCTCTATTTCCCACTTTTTGGAATTCTTTTGGGTGACGGTCTATAAATAGTGCCATTTTAAATAGTGCCATTTTAAATAGTGCCATTCTAAATAGTGCCATTCTAAATAGTGCCATTTTAAATAGTACCATTCCTAAAGCTTGTGCCTAATCACAGGTGACACCGTTTTTGATGGTCAATACCTTCCTTTGGGAAGTGAAGACCACTAGCCTTGCCTTGTGTGGGTCGGCCACCTTTCTATTGCTGCCAATCTAACCAAAAGACACTGTCCATCACTGGAGACTTCTCCTCGGCTGTGACTAGTGGATTCTTCAAACCCGAAGCTCATCCATCTTCTGAATTCTGTTCTTTTGATTATTCTCGGGGTAGATTTCTTTTGGGTCCGGCTCCCTATTCATCTCGTTAATGACAAGTCTTTACTCACTGACTTTGTCACATGTCTTGAGGTAGCTAGTGGCGAAACCATGGTATCTGGTGGCTATGGTCAATGCCCCTCGTCTTATTTCGACTCAGTCTTCGACCTCATCGAAGGCACAGGTCATGAACAGACACGAGCGCTTCACATTAGGTCTTTTGGCACGGCTGCGCAGAAGTACAAGGCAGATTATGACCTTTATCTGTCCCAACGTTTTATTGGTGTTATCCCTTTCCGCCTGCCTCGTTCGACTGAAGAAAAATGTTTCCCATCACCATTGCCCTGGCGTGCCGTCTCATCGTCGGACCGCAGATCGTTGAATGACGATGTATGCAACGGGTGCACCGGCAAAATTTGGGGTACGCGGTGTAAAGCCGTCGAATGCCTTTGACATCTTACTGCGGTATTTGATATGATCTCAACAAGGTAACATGGTATTCATCAAGGGCCACGC
Organism: Metschnikowia bowlesiae; assembly: GCA_002370295.1. Lineage (NCBI taxonomy): Eukaryota > Fungi > Ascomycota > Pichiomycetes > Serinales > Metschnikowiaceae > Metschnikowia > Metschnikowia bowlesiae. The sequence continues at coordinate 18,101 of NLAK01000040.1, read as the reverse complement.
GACTGCACATATCCACCCCAGATTGGTTGGCCAGGATTGTGTCTTCTTTAGGAAATTGACTGGGATACAGAAAGGTCTGAAGGTCTGGGAACCACTTCCCGGGCCGCTTGACCTATGAGGGCCGAGAACGCTTGTTTCGCCCACTCGCCTCTCGTTTGTCTAGCAAGATTTTCTAGTCTGTACAGTTGAAGACGCCAACCCGTTTAAATCTGCACGCAATCTGCGGTCTAACTGGTCTCATTGGGCCCACCCACGCTTAATCGGCAATCTCCTCGCCTCCTGGCCCATCAAATGCGTATTTCTCGGCTCCACTTGTCGACTGTCTAACTCATCCAACTCATCCAACTCATCCAACTCATCCAACTCATCCAACTCATCCAACTCATCCAACTCATCCAACTCGACGATTTTAACATCGAAGGGCTCTTCACCCTTGCATTTATCCTGCTCATATGAAGAACTAATCAGAATCATCCTCGACTATAACTAGGGCCAAGAAAGTGCCCTTATTCGCCCCAATATCTCTGAGTAAAGCCCAGTCTGATCCGTCTTCGTCCTTGACATGGTTATCCGAGTCCAGTTCAATCACCACGCTCCTCTTGAATTGGCCTGCCAAATGTTTCTCCTGAAACCGACTGTACAAGTCGTCTATTCGGGAGTAGTCGTGCACCCTGCACTCCTCGTACATGTTGAGGATGAGGGTGCCAACCAAATACGGCGAGTCGTTTTCAACATAAGTGTCTAATTCCAACTCCACGGCTGCACACAAATACTCATGGGCATGTTCAAGATCCATTGATGGATATGTCTCGAAACTCTGGAGGAAGTATACGGCAATCGGGTCTCGCTTGTGGCTCGGACTTGGTCAGGTAAATTTTTTATGGAGTTCCGCAGAGTTTTATGGAGTTCCGTAGAGTTTTATGGAGTTCCGTCATAGAGGAAGACTTGGGGGCCCAAAGTCCAAAGGAAAGAAATTCCATTGGAAACGGCACGACGGGGTTTGAAGGGGTAGGGTGTGTTTCCCGGCGGATGTGTAATTGGTGATAGCCACTGAGCCTAGATCATGCAGCAAGGCACGTTCGTACCAGACCTTACGCCCCACAAGAACCTGACATGGGGTCGTGCCTGGATGTACACCATTCAACGTAGAAGTAACCGGAGTCGTGAGCGCTAAACCTTGCTGGGCATCCACGAGTTTGTCGCAGCCATCACTCGTGACATTCCGTTTCTGTCCGTTTCTGTCCGTTTCTGTCCGTTTCTGTCCGTTTCTATTCCATCTCAGGAACTAGGCGACTACGGTCTTGCAGGGCTCGCGGACCCCACCCAAGCTCGGCCCAAAACGGTCGAAGTTTCCCGACCCTTTGTGTGGCGGAGGTCAAATCTCCAGTTACCACGAGTGATGGCTCCGTAATTTAAAGGAAGCAATCTTCTCTGATTGGCCAGTTGCCGTCACAGAAACATGTTCCAGAATACTCACTCCGCTCCCCTTTACCATCCTCTTAGTCCTTACGCCCTAAAAGAACCTGACCCTCTTATTAAGAAAGAATGCGAATAGTAGCAGATCTATTAAAACCCTTTAAATTATGCGGCCGGCCTTTTCCGGACCATCATGATCCCGTACTTATCAATGACGTATATGCCCTATAATGAGCCAAATAACCCATCGCTCACAAACTGGATAATCCACTTCGTAATTGTTTTATACTTCAAAGCCCCAATTTTATGAGCTTGATCCAACATTTTGGACTATCTTTATTCTCGATGTCACTTTCATCAGGAGTCGATGCATCCAAATCATTGAGATACACTCCCCCTGAACTGGCGAGTTGTTTGATATGATCACGAGAGGATATTCCGAAGCCCTCCCCCTGTGCTGTGCAACCATCCAGATAGATGATTCCAATCTGACGTCGCTTGCTGGATTTGAGGGACTCCCATTTTTCATGCGCCTTCTGAGCGGACGCACGCTTAGGTCTCTGGGGAAGGGACTCTACCAGAGACGGGGTTTCATGATCACGAACTTGACCTAACTCATTAGCCAATTCTTCACTTCGAGCAGCTTCCCCAATAGTCCCGCTTCTATTGACGTCAGGTTGTCCCGCCGAACGTTCAATGAGACCACCGGCTGACTCACGTTGGCCTGAAGATTCTCCGTGGTGAATCTACATTCGCGTTTACTTATAAACTCAGACCTTCTTTGCATAAAACGCACGAGTTTTTCATTCTTAATAAATTTTATTTTTCTTTGGCTTTTGGTATTCACGAAATTCAAGACTATCATAAAATAGTCTCTCTACTTTGCTACGGTGGTTAGTTTCCGGGTATAATGTTGAAGCCAAAGACTGAGCATGCGAAACCGTCTTTTGGTCTCTAAGACGACAGAATACATCACGCGATTTATGGGTGAATGCCCATCCCCAAAGGAAAGCTGCCTGCTAACTTCATAAGAGTATGCAAACCCAGGCTGGTGTGTCCTCAAAGATGCCCCCAGAACGCGACCACTAATGCTAATTATCTGCTACTGGAAAGGAAGTCCACATTATCTCCACGATTCCGTGGCTATGATATTTGGGTTCAAATCTCTCTGAATATCAGTCCGTGGTTACTCCAAACCCATGTATGATGCTGACCACGAACTATCCTCTTTACAATAGATGGTCCTGCACACAAGGCACACACGAGTCGTATTTTTAGAAGGAAACTGGGATAAGAAAGAGCACCTAGAAGGCGTTCCCACGGTCTGGGCAGTCAGCTAGTAGTATCATTTGCGAATGACGCCCTTAGCGTTAGGCTCCCATGGAGGACAATTGAAGTGTGACGCACGGCTAGACACGGAATGACGCCGGACCTCGCCTCTTTTGCACGGTCCGAACCGCTCTGCTCTCTTGCTCCGAGGCTTAGACCAATAACCACTTACCTCGATGAAGCTATGCGGTCGACCGCCCGGCGCAACTAGCCCGATTAAGGCCTTTTTTCCGCTAACGGCCCGTACGTGGCGCAGTCTGGCCGACCTTTGTATATTCTGATGGTCCCCTTGTTTTACGGATCATCAGCAAATGCTTCTTAGTCCTTACGCCTTAGAAGAACCCGACACTTCGGGGGTATGTCATGGTAGGCCAAGACGGACGAGAATATCCACATTTTCTAGCAATGGTTCATAATTTTCCCAGCTGCTGATATAGTAGTTCTTAGACTGCTATGCTTTGATTTATTCTCCATTCAAGTGATTACCACCTCCTGCATAGCCTGAGATCTTAGGTAACGCTTGATCCATAAGTCATAATCTGAGGATTTGCTACATGCAGAGTGCTATGAAACTATTGGAAATTTAGATTGGTATCCCTGCCCTCTATGGAAAGTGCCAACTGTGCCAAGGGCGATTGATAAAATTAGAAGAAATATTACAAGGTTAACAGAACGTTACATGTGAGTATTTCAATAGACAGGGTCAAAAGTTCTAACAAGATGTTCACAGAAATACTAGCTGATGGTTTTATTAGTTGATAAAGAAGGCGGTTGACTCAGTATTGCACACCTTTTTGAAGTTGTAACGGTTTTTGCAGGATACAGTAGCACCCTTGACTTTGGTTTCATCCTTTGAGGCACGGCCATTCCAAGTCGGTGTTTCATGGAGCCAAAATGGCCACGGTGATGATGATACATGCGGTGGGTGAGTAGGTGCGTAGGTGGGCTGAGTACCTGGAAGGTATCCTAGAGATAGACTCCAAGACAGACCAATCCAAGCAGACCGAGAGTCCAGGGGCGAGTCCCAAGTGAACCCTTCCAAGTAGGAAATATCCAAAAAGTCAATTCTGCTTCGGCTCATCACTACCTCCCTATCCCTATCCCTGACTCTCCAATGTCCATATGCCACTTGTGTCCGCTAACATCATGGAGTCACCTCCACTCCCACGGCCTTGGCAGTGGAAACCACCGCACCGCAGATGGCCCGCATATCCACATCCTTGTGTCGTTCATCGGTCTTCTTGATCTTCGCAATCTCGTACACGTGCTTCAACGAGATCTTGCCCACGATGTTTTTGGTGGGCTGGTCGCTGCCCTTTTTGACGTTGGCGGCCTTCATCAAAAGCCACGATGTGGGCGGCGACTTCATCTCGAACGTAAACGTCCGGTCGGGCTTGATGGTTAGAAGCACCGGCACCGGCGTGCCGGGCTGGAGATGGGCGCTTCGGGCGTTAAACTCCTTGCAGAAGTCGATGGCCTTGACACCTTTGGATCCCAACGCCGGGCCCACCGGCGGCGCGGGCGCGGCCTGCCCTGCGCCCACCACCAACTTGACCATGACTCTTTTGGCGGACATGCGAGGCAATAGTAGTGGTGTAGTAGGGGAGCGAGCGAGCCTTGCCATGACGCCAGACAAATTTCGCACCCCCGTGCACCAGTATCGCGGCGCTGCCGCACCCGTACACCAGACCGCCCGCGAAGCTCCCAAAGTGCATCGGCATGCGCACCGTTTATTAGTCGATTATATGTCTTCTGTAAATCTCAGCCTCGAATTATTGCTCCGGTGCTCGCCGTTCCACACCGTGCTAGGCTGCCGCTGGAAAAGAAACTCGTCTCCCAGGTCGTACTCCGACCCGGGACTATAAGCCTCCTCCACTAGGTCGTTGCGCGGATATGGGGCGTCGCCAGCCGCGCCCGCTCCGTCCGGCATATAGTGCTGGGGGCTTCCATCCAGGTAGCTGCCATGACCCACGGAGTTGTAGCGGGTGTGGCCCTGGGAGCCGAGCGCCGAGCTGCGATTACCGCTGTTTTGGCCCATGGTGGTTGAAGCGGACCGGAACACCGAGTCGAGATTGTTGCTGTTGGTGACACCGCGGTACTCGAAGTCGGCGTTGTTTCCGCCAGTCTCGGCGGCGCCTGCGGCGGCGGCGGCCGCCGCCAATGGGCCGCTCACGTTGGTTGAGCGCATCGAAGGGTGCTGGGTTTCCAAGTCTCCAAACCCACTCATGCGCTTCGAGCCTCTGGACGACGTAGTGGCCTTGGATCCAAAGAACTTCATGAAGCCGCTGGACTTCTCGATTTCGTCGCTGTCGTCAGCAAAGTCTGGAGAAATGTTCTCCAAATTCTTGCCCCGTTTCTTGAGGAACACGAAGAAAGCCATGCCTCCAATCAAGACTGCACCTACCACGCCTCCAACCACACCTCCGATAATCTTGTTGTTCTTGGGAGAGATGCCGGTTCCGCCGGAGTCCAGGTTGGCACTTGCTGCCGTAGGAACCGTAACGAGCGTTGTGATGGTGGTGTCGGGCAACACGCTGATAGTGGAGATGTATGAGGAGGCTGCTGATGCAGAGGACGGAGCAGCGGTAATAGATGCGGCGGAGCTCCCTGACGTACGAGTATTTTCTTGGGATGACGTCTCTTCCGAGCTACTCGACGACAGCGATTGCCTGGATGTAGTTCTTTGCCGCAGCGACGAGCTTGATGAGCCCGAAGACTCTGTGCTTGTTTCGGGAGCTGAGCTTGACCAAGACCACGGGCTAGAGGCCAGGCTGCTGGATGGGCTTGTCGACGACTGCTGCGTGAGCGACGGTGACGATGAATCCGTGCTGGACCCCGCAGAGGATGAGGGAGAGCTAGAGAATGCGGGCGAACTAGACGAGGGTGTAGGCGAGCTAGACGAAGCAGATTCAGACGAAGGTTGAGCCGACGAGGAAGATGGAGCCGAGGATGAAGGCGCAGCCAGTGATGAAGATCCCGCCAGCGAAGAAGTTTCAAGCAGTGACGAGGTTGGGCTCGACGACGAGGCCGGCAAGGAGGATGAGGCAGTCGATGAGGACGAAGGAATCAAAGACAGCAGCAGAGCCGAAGGCGATGGCGATGGCGACGGTGCCGGCGCGGAGGAGCTGGCAGACGACACTCCAACTGAGGATGTGGTGGGCGACGCAGAGGCACTGCTGGGCGAAGGTGCAGCAGAAGGCGAGCCCAGGCTGGGGCCCTGCAAACTGACTGACGACATTGAGGATTGTGACGTGGTAGGCTGAGACGAAGGCGCCACGGAAATAGACGAAAAAGGGAGCGACGGACTAAGTGAGGAAGGGGTCAGAACAGAAAACGCTAGCGACGCGGACATGGACGAGGGGCCGAGAGCAGATGTGGTGGCGAGGCTCACTGCAGACTCAGAGAAAGAATTCAGTCTCTGGGGTAGGGCGGAAGAGGCCTGGGATGCAATCGTGGCGGGCGGGGTGGACGAGGTTCGGTTGGGATCTAATATTAGACTCATGAGAAAATAAACGAAAAGCTCACGCCGGCGTGGGTGCAGGACCGGGTTATTTTTAGGGCTCGGGGAAAAGTGCTAGCGTCCGGGGAAGAAGAGCAGGGCTGGAAGAAACCGGGCTGGATCAAATGCAAAATGAAATAATGGGACGGGGTCGATCAAGGCGTGGGTGGAAAAATGGGCAGCTAAGGGCTTTATGAAGTAGGCGTGCGTCGGGAAGGAGTGCATCGCAAGGGGGAGTGGCGAGACAGCAGCGAAAAAGCCCGAACCGTACCAAAACAAACCAGATGCCGCAGAATCGTCTCAGATTCGCACCAGCACGCAACCGAAGGTGCCGGTAGAGGAGGCACAATCGATGGGGGAGCTCGGGCCGGCCTAGCACTAGAATAAATGGCCTTGAATGTTAATAGCAGGCAGGTTGAAGAGCAGACCGGCCGGGGAGGGCCTCTTGGTGCAGGAAAAGGGGGCACTGGGTGCAGAAAAAGGACGAGAATAGTAGTGGGATGCAGAAAAAAGGGCACACTGTGCAGGACGAGGGTTCAGAAAAGCACGGGGATGCAGTAGGAATGCAAACGAACGGCACTGGATTGCAGCAGAAAAAAAAAATGCGCAATCATCAAGAACTCCCAGGCACCGCTGGGGCAGATACCAACTATTAATAGTGCGGCGCATGATGCATTGCTGACGATGCCAACACTTCTGAAACTCTGCAACGGCTTGCAAGCAACCCTTGCTCCATGGCAACGGGGGCTGCATGAGGCAACGGACACAAAAAGCACGGCCAACTATATAAGGGCGGCACATATCGGCCATTTGAGACCACAGCAGAAATAAAAGGAAATGGGGATGGAATTTGTATTGAAAAATAGGAATCAATGGGTAAATTGACAAACGGCACAAAAGCGGTTTTTTCGGGGGTTAAACAAATGACAGCCTCTTCTCTATGGCACTACTTCGACTCTGCCCCTCCATCCTACTTCCCTGATTTTGAATAAAGTCCAGCAGTTTAGTCCACGCATCAATTTAGTCCACGCCCATCAATTTAGTCCACGCCCATCAATTTAGTCCACGCCCATCAATTTCATTAAAGTCCATCAACCAAAATATTTCCTTCGTTTTAATGTGCTCTAGCAAAATCTATATCCACGACCCACACTCTGCGTGACCCTGAAATATGCACTCGCCAGGCTGCTTCAACGTGGCAAAGCGTCGCAAGGAGGTGTGGGCTCGGGATTTGCTCGCATCCCTCGCACCGCCCGCGAAGAGCGACCTGGCAATGCGTTGCATGCCGCTCGCTGCATCTTTTACCACCACTATGCACACTGCATCGTCGCAAGCAGCAATAGACTTGGGTCGAGGAAAGTGTGGGCTTTCGGAGTGGCATGCGCTTGGATGCTTTTGATTTCGTGCCAATGGCTCGCCGGTTCTAAGGGCATGATGGGGTCCTGCTGATCAACTACGGAGTCAGGTCTTTGGCTGCGCTGGCGATTGGTGCTGTCGCGATTAGATTCCTCAGATCTATCTCAGTCATTGATCATGCATACAGGCACATGATCACACAGACATCCCCGAGACCCATCAAGGCATCTCATCGCATCAATGATCCTCATGGTGACCAGTCTATTTTACCGTGCTCCATCTCTTGACCTGCATCTACATTCTTATAGGCATCGGGGCCGCCAATTATGTGCCGCCTCTTTATTACCAGGGCGTGGCTTGTATCAGGCTCGCTTAAGCGCTCGAGGGCTTGGCGGTTCTGCATATAAACACAGATCGATGTGGGTGTTAGATGCTAATTGTGAAGACATTGACTGCCAACTCGGTGCATATGGGAGAAAGCATGGGTTTTTGGCTTTCACTTTTGGTCATGTCCCTAACTACCGGGATAAAATTACCAGGGCTAGAAGTCGCTTGGTTCCAAGTTACAGAGTTACAATTCCAGAGGTTGCAAATTCTCAGGACACACTCAGAGTGAAAAAGCCCTTAATCCACTGGCCCTTAGCAATCTCTTGGCTGAATTGAGGTATACTCAGCCATCGAAGTCGAATTCCAAGGGCATAGACGAGCCACAAGACAAAAAGCTTGATTGCATGCCGGGCATCTTCTCTCGGGCCTCGAAAAGTTGTCACGTCATGTGACATACTGGTTTGCTCTTGTCCAAAAAGTCAGTCACCACTTTCAGTTGCCAGTCAGTTTGTGTGCACCAGACTCAGACTCAGTCGGCAGTCTTCTAGTCGCGTCAGTCGGCAGTCTTCTAGTCGCGTCACTCGGCAGTCTTCTAGTTGCGTCACTCGGCAGTCTTCTAGTCGCGTCAGTCGGCAGTCTTCTAGTCGCGTCAGTCGGCAGTCTTCTAGTTGCGTCACTCGGCAGTCTTCTAGTCGCTTCCGTCTCCAGTCTGTTCTAATGACCTCGTTCAGCAGACGCTTAGCCTGTCCATCATCAATGCATTGAAATGGCCTGGAAGCCCTTTCCGCAGACTACGCCGAGCCAGTCGTCGGAGCCTTTTTTCCAGCACACAGTGTTGATCTCCATCTCATCGGAATAAGCAAGCACAGGGAGATCAATGACCGGGTGACCATCTTTAGAAGTGCGCTGGGTGCCCGCCAGAGAGCAGTTCCACAAAAGAGCCTGACAGTCGTCGCCTCCCGTGGCCAACATGTTACACGAGGGATGCCACTCGATGGAGTTGATGGCACTGGAACTTGCGCCGTCAAACAGCCCGTCGAGCGTGATCACCGGAACGCCAGGCATGCGCATATCGATGATGAGAACCTGGTTCAGATTCACTCCCACGGTGGCCAAATGGTGCTCGTCAATGTTCGACGCCAGGAGCTTCAAGAGTGCATACAGGTTATAGTGCGATGGCTTGGAGTCCGGCGGCGAGATGGAGCACAGCTCGTATATGATGGTGGAGTGCTCCAACGACCGAAGATCGAAAACCCGCATGGACCCATCGTTCGACACGCTGGCAAACACATTGGTGCTTCCGCGGATGAACTTCACGTCAAACACCTCCAGGTCATGGGCAATGAGCTGGGTCTTGACATGTGCCGTGTCCATATTGCGCCCAAGGGTCCGAGACCGGCTCAAGTCCCAAACCGTGCAGGTGGTATCAACCGACAGCGTGATGATGGTGCTCGGGTCGCACTTGTTCCAGTCAAACGAAGTCACCGGCGGAAACGTGTTGATGTCATAGGCCTCTGAGCCGGCGCTCAAGTTGGACGTGGAATTGTTGGCCAAGAGGTGCGTTTGCACCAACCCACCGGCGCCCAAGTTCTGACAGTCGAACTTGTATAGGCGCAACACCTCCGACGACGTGGCTAGGCGATCGGTGCCACGGGGATCCCACTGCAAGTGCGTCACAGGATAGTCCACCAGCGTTTCTGCTGCCGCCGAAAACTGGAACTCCACGCCGCCTGCGGCTGGCACCATGTTCCCCAGCCCGTCGACTGCCTTCTCCAGGACAACCTCTTCGGGGTACTGCAGGAGCTGGCATCCGTGGGCCACCTGGAGCTTGTTCTGGTACCCCTCACGAAAGGAGCTGAGCGCCACGAACTCGCCATCGCCATACGAGGCCCAGTCGGCGCAGTAGAGGGGGTATTGCGAGGCAAAATACGACCCTCTGCACACGCCATTGAGGGGCGAGTCTCGGTCGACAGGCCAGATGTTCATGGGGCGATGTGGTGGGGGAGGCATGGACCCGGGCACCTGGGGCAAGTACCCGGCGGAAACGGCCGCGTTGTGGGCCGGCCCTCCGCTGGCGCCCAGGACCCCTGATATCGACGAGTGCTTGTTGCGTGCGTTGTGCCAGTCCATGAGAAGCGTGGTGTGCAAATCGCTGGGATGGGCAGGCGAGAACCGTATGGTGTGCTGGTGCACGGGTGCGCCGGTGTACGGGTTGAATGCCTGCATACGGCGCGCGCCTCTACCTGCTCGCTTTCCTGCTCCACTTGCTGCTTGCCTGCTCCACTTGCTGCTTGCCTGTGTGCTCGACTTGCTGCATACGGCCTTGCTGCTCGCGCTCAGCTGCAAAATCTAGCGCGTTTCTACAATGGTTTTCACCAGATGTTATATTGAGCTAGTTGTCTAGGAACAAGTCGCCCGCGCCGGGACGCATCGTGGACCCGGGTCAGTGTCCTGCAACTTCCTCCACAGATGGACAGGTGCAGATCAAATTCATATCGCCGTGGGCGTCGTCCACCCGTGACACCGTGGGCCAGCACTTGCTGGTCTTCAAATGCGGTAATGGGTAGGCCGCCTGCTCTCTGGTGTAGCCACGGGCCTGCCAATCCGCATCGCTGGCAGAGACAATGTCCTCCAAAGAATGGGGAGCATTCTTCAACACTAAGCCCAAAGGCTCGCCATTGGCGTGGGCCTCAATCTCTTTGCGAATGGCCAACATGGACTCCACAAAGCGGTCCAACTCCTCCAAGTTCTCCGACTCGGTGGGCTCCACCATCAATGTTCCCGCTACGGGGAACGACATGGTGGGTGCATGGAACCCGTAGTCCTGCAACCTCTTGGCCACGTCGATGGCCTCGATGCCAAAGCTCTTGAATTCTCGCAAGTCCACAATGAACTCGTGGGCGCAATGCCTGGTTCCGGCTTCTTTGGATGCACGGGGGTCAATGAACATCACAGAGTATGCTCCTTGCAAGCGCTTCAACATGTAGTTGGCGTTCAATATGGCAAGCGCTGACGCATAGGGCAAGGCCTTGGCTCCCAACATCTTGATGTATGAGTATGACACGGGCATCACTGCCGCGGACCCAAAAGGTGCCAGGTTGACCGCCTCGATGGACTCGGCGGTGGCGTGGGGGGTCTCCACAAACGTGTGCTTGGGCAAAAATGGCACCAAGTGCTCAGCCACACATACCGGGCCTTGGCCGGGTCCGCCTCCGCCGTGGGCCAACCCAAAGGTTTTGTGGATGTTCAAGTGGCAAACATCTGCACCCAAGTCTCCGGGTGACGTGAGGCCCACTTGGGCATTCATATTGGCTCCATCCAAGTACACCAAGCCGCCATGAGAATGGATCACGTCTATAGACTCCCGCACGCCAGGCTCGAAAAGACCGTATGTGGACGGATAGGTGATCATAATGCAACACAAGTTTTCCTTGTGCTGGTCGGCCTTAACCTTCAAGTCTTCGATATCAATCAGGCCATTTTCTAAGCACTTGACGGCAACCACCTTGAGACCGCACATGGCCGCCGACGCAGGGTTGGTTCCGTGGGCCAGCACGGGGATCAAGCACACATTTCTTTTCTCATGCTCTCCACGCGACTTGAAGTATTGGCGGATCAACGATAATCCCGTATACTCGCCTTGGGCGCCCGAGTTGGGCATGAGAGTGGTTGCGGAGAAGCCGGTTATATCGTTCAAGTCCTTTTCGAATTCCGAGATTAACTGCTTGTAGCCCAAGGCTTGGTCCGCGGGAACAAATGGATGAATCTGGGAGAACCCAGGCATGGAAAGCGACTGCATCTCCACCGTGGAGTTAAGTTTCATCGTGCACGAACCCAAGGGAATCATGGAGTTGGCCAACGACAAGTCTTTGCTTTGCAAGAGGTGCATGTACCTCAACATGGCCGTCTCCGAGTGGTGGGAGTTGAATATCTTGTCCGATAAAATGGCATCGGTTCGGAGCCATTCCTGGGGAAGTGCTGGCAAGTCTGCGGGGAGACTGACGGATTCGGAAAAGACAGAGATGAGGTCCGCCAAATCCTGGCGCGTCACGGTTTCGTCAAACGTTACCGAAACCGTTGACTCGTCCTTCTTGAAAAGATTGATGTTGTGCTTATCCAAAGCTTGCTTTAGCACGGCGTCCGCGGATACCCCATTCAACTTGACCGTCAACGTGTCAAAGAAATTCTTGTGCAAGAGTTCATGGCCGGCGCGTTCGATGTTGTCTGCGGCAATCTTGGTAAACCCGTAAGTTCTGGCCGCGATGTTCTTCAACCCCTGCGGTCCGTGGTACACGGCGTACATGGCAGACATATTGGCCAACAAGGCCTTGGATGTGCAGATGTTGGAAGTTGCCTTTTCCCTTTTGATATGCTGCTCGCGGGTCTGCAACGCCAACCTGTAAGCAAGCTTACCCAGGCGGTCTTTGGAGACGCCGACTATGCGGCCGGGCATTTTTCTGGAGAATTTGGCGGTCGTGGCAAAGAAGGCGGCGTGGGGGCCTCCATATCCAAAAGGAACGCCAAACCGCTGCGAAGTCCCCAAAGCAATGTCAGCACCATAATGAGCAGGGGGCTTGATGAGCGTCAAGGCAAGCAAGTCCGAGGCCATAGCAAAAAGACCTTTTTCCTTGTGAATCACCTCGCCCACCTGGGAAAAGTCAAACATTCCACCGTCGGTGTTAGGATATTGCACCAACACACCACATGCTTTGGGGGCCACTTTTCGGAGCTCTGCCACTCCCTCGTCCGAGTCTAAGGGGAGAATGAGAATCTCCACGCTGATATTGGACGCGCGAGACTTGAGCACGGAAATCGTTTGTGGGTGCAAATTAGCATCAACCACATACAATGGTTTCTTTGCCCGCAGGTGCTGGAACGACATGGCCATGGCCTCGGCCGCAGCAGTGCCTTCGTCCAACAACGACGAGTTGGCCATGTCCAATCCAGTCAATGACGCCACCATAGTCTGGTAGTTGAGGAGCGACTCCAAGCGGCCCTGCGATATTTCAGGCTGGTACGGCGTGTAGGATGTGTACCACTCTGGGGACTCTAGCAAATTCCGCTGAATGACCGGCGGCACGTGAGTGCCTGCGTATCCTTTGCCAATCAAGGACTTGGCGATTTTGTTTTTTGCTGCCAACTCGTGGAGATGCGCCAACATGTCCAGCTCCGTTAGGCCATTTTCTGGTTGCACTTTCAAGACACGCTTGACTAGCACGTCGGGTGGAACGGCTGCAGCCAAAAACTCGTCAAAGTCGCCATAGCCCAACGTGGCCAACATGTGCTGGACCTCGTCGGGCGAGGGGCCGAAATGGCGCCGAGGAAACGTATCCAAGGGGTCATATGAGACTTTTGACGCTGGGTCATACACCTGGTGGTATGCTGCACTCAGGGTCTGGGCCTGAGTGGCCAAGGTGCGAAAGGATGAATGAAAGCCACCAGTCTGGATGCCTGAGCTCGTTTTGGACTGGTGGGGACCCGAGGGGTGTTTTTGTGCAGCCGAGGCATGCTTCGATGAGCTCGAGAGAGACTTGTGTAAATAGCTGCTAGTGACGCCAGTCAGGAAGGAAAGGCGCCTCAGAGGAGAGCAAATGCCACGCCGAGCAAATTTTGCGGGACGGAGCATGGTGGCTAGCGAGATAAGGGAGAAGGAGAAAATTGGGGACACAGATGGGTACTTATACCTGGGCGCAGAGTCAGCCAGGGTGACTCCGATGCGCACGGCGCGGCCTGCACATGGCGTGGTTGCAAGTTCGAGCGGTTGCGGCTGTTCTGCGCATGGAAGCGCCGCTTCCTTCAGTCAAGCGCTCTCTCCCAAGATGATGGCAGGACCAGCGGGTCGGATGCCAGGTGTGGGACCCTGCGTTTCAGATACTGCGTTGTGAAACCAGCATGCCCGAAATAGCATTTCGCAATCTGCCTATCAGTATCAGCGTGTCGGCTTATCTTGTGTAGCATGCAGGAGGTCAGGAGGTCGCATGTGCTTCTTGTGCCTCCTGCGCTGCTTAGCCCTCAAAGCCTTTTGTGATCCCCTTCCAAAACCACACTAGAGAACAAGGATAAATCCATGTTTGACCGATTCAGCTGATTCAGTTTCGGCGGGCCCTATCCCCTCTTTTGTCCACGTGATCCGCTGAAAGGAAGGCTCAGGAGAGTCTGAGGGAATGGGCAACATTCCATCGGGGCCCCCATCCCCATCACCGCCCCCTTCATCGTTTACAGCCAAAATGTTTAAGACTTGCATAGCGAAAATAGTCGTTCACTAAAGCATAAAAAAGCGTTTAGATGAATGCCAAGAAAGCAGGCCATTGGCTGCAGGACCCGAGATTTGAGCCATCCCCTGCTGTGTTGACCCTTGTGGATGCGTCAGTGGTGGTTTAGTCTAGTGGTGGTGATTTGTTTGCTCTTTTAACGGGTAGATAGGAATCATAGGCTAGAATGGGGCGGGAGGCTTTGGGTCGTGGGCTGTGACGGATCATGGGCTGTGACGGATCATGGGCTGTGACGGATCATGGGCTGTGACGGGTCATGGGCTGTGGCGGATAAAGACATCACGAAAGCTTGCCTTCTGAGGAAACTCCGTGGCTTCCCATTGGACTTCCTTAGGTGGATATCCAAAGCTTAATACCCTTGTTGACCATCGACACATTTCCAAATGGTTGCATTTGTTTCCCCATCAATATACCTGCTGACCTGCACATCCACACCGAATATCGTTTTCCATTTCATACCTGAGCCATCTTGGCGAACGCTTCTTGACAGCCCCATTAAGAGCCAGCTCAAACCGAGCCCTGGCGCCGCGGGTCACGTGCCGCGCCGCGCCGCGCCCGATCTGGCCAAGTGGTAAACATCGCACCATAAACGGCGGGTGCGATGTGGCTGCCCAATGCAGGTGATTGTGGCCAGCTTCTCCTCGATTCCGACCCCATTTCCTTTACCATTCCTAGCATGTCGCTACATTACACTTTCCCCCGCTCCAATGCAATAAAGCCCAGGCTGCCAGGGTTGTCCAGAGAAGAACAAATCAACAAAAACTTGGAGCTCCAACCTTTGGACGCCGCTACCGCCAGCCACATGTGCGAGGAGCCATACGTCGGGAGCTTCTCATGCAGCAACCCAAACACACCTGAATCGCTCATCATTCTGTCCATCGATGACCCCATTGATGATATTGTCCGCGAGAGCCGCCGCCAGATTTCTCTGTTCAAAATGCATTTACCGGGAGGAGACGGGCCTTTGTTTCCAACTTCTTTGGCAGGTGCTCCGCTCCAGGAATCGCAGCCAGGCGCTTCTGACTACGAATATCCGGCAGTCCGTGGAATGCCCGCTCAAGGTCAACAGCCAGCTGGTTCAGAAACCCAAAGAAGCGAGCAGCTGACCGCCGCGCCAGATCTCAAGATCCCCGTGCAAATTGAGAGCGGCCGCAAGCTGAGCTTTTCTGAGGATATGTCGCTCGATCCATTGGCGTGTCATGCCGATAACATCATGCGTATGGCGATGGATTCCACCTTGGCTCACAGTTTTCTGTCCAACTTCTCCAACTTGTTGGACGACACTCACTTGGAGAAAAGTCGGCGCTTCCCGGGCTTTAGTGAAAGGAGTGTGGTGGAAATAAGTGCTGCAGACTTGGAGAACGCTGTCAATGATCCCTTCAGACTTTAGGGGGTGCATTGGTGTCTAATGACCCAGAAACTTAGCGGCCTGTGATCTGGGCTGCGATCTGGGCTGCGATCTGAGCTGTGATCTGATCTGTATGTGCGGATTTGTGACCGTGAATCCGGTCATGGTTTTGCATCAAGTGATGACGTCATGGACAAGTTGACCCGTTGCTCGAAGTTTCCAATTGTGAATCGGCCATGCGGCGAGAGTTTGGTAATGCTCCGTCATCAAATTGGTGCTATGTTGGTCATGCTGAGAGGTATCACAGGCTTCTTGCCAAAGTTTGCTGAGAATTCATCTGTGAACAGCACTCCATTAACAACATCCCATGAACAACCGCCATTGAACACAACCATGGGTAAATGGCAAATATTTCAGAGGGCATGACCAGATCTCGCCTAGTATAAACGGAGACATTCCATGACTTGAAGTATACCTCGAGCAGTCTCTTGTTTCAAACCGCAATGATGAATGCTTGATTTTATCCAACACGTTTTCAACACTGGTGCTAGACGATGAATCAGAGATAATAGCCCCTAAGGTACACAATGAGCATATCGTCAGTATTGGTATTAGGGTGATTGAAAGGCAGCTGTGGCGCATTTGGTACGGGAAATGAAACTAACAGGACGCATGCAATGCTTTTTTGTAACAACGACACCCTGATGAGTGTGGCCTAGTGGTAGTATGCTACGCCTGCAATATCGGATTTGGCCCAGTCATTTTCTTTTGGGAAAGTCTCGGGGTAATGGCGGGTAAAGCTATTTGGTCCACTCGCAATATTGAGGTCGACTTGCAACCCTATTCACTCAGCGTACCGCTTCATTGGGCTTCACACCGCCACCCTGGAATGTCAAAGAATCAGGAGCAGCAGGGAACATTTTTAGCAAAATAAGGACAGTGGGCGATAGAAAAAGAGACACGTTCACGGGGATGCGGGATAACGGAGCATATTTATACTTCAATAAGGGATGTCACCTCCTCATGCAAGCTGTGTATGTAAAGGCCTTGTGTATGTCAGAAGCGGGAGTACCTGTACACACACGATGAACGGTTCATGGTGTAGGCAATGCACAGATATGCGCGAAGCTTCACCGGGAGTGCCAACATCTGCAGGTTCCTCTTAAACTGTCTCTCCTCGAATTCCGAGGTTCTTCAATGCGATATACATGACGAGTGTTTGAGGCGAGGCAGAAGCACCGCAGAAGTACCGCAGAAGCACCGCAGAAGCACCGCAGAAGCACTGCAAGGCTTTGTGATGCAAGCGAAGCATCAAGTTACGGCGTGCTGCAATCGAGGACAAGCTAAATTTAAACATGAGAAGAAAGGTAGTCCAACACCGGAGATAGCGCTCTTGAGCTCGACTTGCCCAAGACTAGTCTTAGTCTCGGGGTCACCACCAGTCGGTCCGAGGACAGATCGACTTGTATGCAGGAGTGACTGCAATTACCCGGCCACTTCAAGATAACCAGACCACACTACGCTCTACAGCAAATCAGTCACAAGCTTATTATGTAAAAAGTAATATACCAAATACTCAAGTTTACTTCTTGGCAGCCTTTTGAGCAGCCTTGGTGACCTTTCCGGCCTTGTCGGTTTTCTCAACAGACTTAATCACACCGACAGCGACGGTTTGTCTCATGTCTCTGACAGCGAATCTTCCCAAAGGTGGGTAGTCGGTGAAGGCCTCAACACACATTGGCTTAGTTGGCACCATCTTGACAATGGCAGCATCACCGGACTTGACGAACTTAGGGTTGTCTTCCAAAGACTTACCGGTTCTTCTGTCAATCTTCTCAATCAAGGTGTCGAACTTGCAAGCAATGTGGGCGGTGTGACAGTCCAACACTGGAGAGTAACCGGAAGAGATTTGACCAGGGTGGTTCAAGACAATGACTTGAGCAGTGAAGGAAGCGGCACCCTTTGGTGGGTCCTGCTTGGAGTCACCACACACGTTACCTCTTCTGATTTCCTTGACGGAGACGTTCTTGACGTTGAAACCAACATTGTCACCTGGAACACCCTCGGCCAATTGCTCGTGGTGCATCTCGACGGACTTGACTTCAGTGGTGACACCGGCAGGAGCGAAGGTAACAACCATACCGGCCTTGATGATACCGGTCTCAACTCTACCGACTGGCACCGTTCCGATACCACCAATCTTGTAGACATCCTGCAAAGGCAATCTCAATGGCTTGTCAGTTGGTCTGGAAGGAGGCTCAATGGCGTCAATGGCATCCAACAAGGTCTTACCAGAGGACTTTCCGGCCTTGGTCTCCTTCTCCCAACCCTTGTACCATGGGCAGTTGGTGGAAGCCTCAATCATGTTGTCACCGTTCCAACCAGAGATTGGCACGAATGGAACAGTCTTGGGGTTGTAACCGACCTTCTTGACGAAGTTGGAGGTCTCCTTGACAATCTCCTCAAATCTGTTCTTGTCCCACTTGACGGAGTCCATCTTGTTGATGGCGACAATCAATTGTCTGACACCCAAGGTGTAAGCCAACAAAGCGTG